>CANTUT010000407.1:2500-230000 GCA_947687605.1 Reutealis trisperma
CTATATTTATTTTTTGAATGTTATACCTTTATTTTTAATAAAGATTTTTTCTCGTAATTAATTAATTAATTAATTGAGTGATTAATTAAAAAAGAGTTTTAGTTAATTAAAAAGATTAATTAACTTGGTTAGGGTAAGGTAATTAATTAATTAATTAGAGAGTGATTGGAGGGAGAAGAAGAGAGGAATTTGAGAAATGAGGAAATGGGGGGCCTATTTATAGGCAAATAGGGTTGAGGGTAGTTTATGTATTGAAAATGTGAAAAGACGATGAAGGCTAGGGCTAAAAAGGGATGAAAATTGGATTGGAATGGGTAAAAGGGTCATTTCCTATGCAGGAGGGGGGCCCACTGGCATTAGAAGGCTGCAGTGCCTGTGCGGCACTGCACCAGGCTTATGCAGCACTGCATTAGCACTTGCGGTGTGTCTTACATGGGGCATGCAGCACTGCACAGCTCTGATGCAGCGTCATGGCACTGGCACATTTTTGGAGATCTTTTTTTTTTTTTTTAAGAGATTGGTTGGTATGAAGTTTAGAAAATTTGGATGTCCGATAGCAATTTAATTAAAGGCTAAAAAATTTTCTTTCGGGGATGCTGCCCCCGAACCCCCACCGTAACAACTCTGTGTAGCGCATTAAACTTAGTAGGTGCAAAAATTGTGATTGGATGATGAAGGCGCAAAATTGAAGGTTCACAATTGCCTCCTCATCAGAATTGACTTTGAACAAAAGGTGATTCTGATGATAATGAACATTGGGAAGAGGTGCCATGTCAGACTCTGGGCTTGTGTGTTCTTGTCAGATCCTTTGGGAAGAGGCCTTTTAAGATTTATGAGGTTTTATCAATGGCTATCAGTTCGGCCTTAATGTTGGATGCGATAATGGTCTTGGTGAATTTTAATCAAGGCGAAGAAGGTTTGTTGAATTTCAATCAAGACTATCTATTCAGTTTTAATGTTGGAGGACAAAGAAGGTTTGGTGAATGTCAATTAAGGCTATCTATTTGACCTTAATGTTGGAGATAAAGAAGGTTTGGTGAATTTCAATCAAGGCTATCTGTCTAGCCTTAATGTTGGAGGATAAAGAAGGTTTGGTGAATTTCGATCAAGGTTATCTGTCCAGCCTTAATGTTGGAGATAAAGAAAGTTTAGTGAATTTCAATCAAGACTATCTGTCTGGCCTTAATGTTGGAGATAAAGAAGGTTTAGTGAATTTCAATCAAGGCTATCTGTCTGGCCTTAATGTTAGAGATAAAGATGCTTTGGGGTAAATCTTAGTCAAGGCTATCTGTCCGGCCTTAATGTTGTAGGCAAAGAAGATTTGGTGAATTTCAATAAAGGTTATCTATTTGGCCTTAATGCTAGAGGTAAAGATGATTTGGGTAAAAAAGGTGGAAAGTGGAACCATATAGATGTCCAAGTGATCATTTCTAGACATTTGTTGGTAAAATTAATAGATTTAGGTAAAAGATATGGAAAGTGAAACCATATAGATGTATAGGTGATCGTTTCTAGACATTTATGGGTGAAATTGATGGATTTGGACAAAAGAAATGGAAAAAGGAACCACATTGATGTCTTGGTGATCGTTTTTAGACATTTATGGGTAGAGTTGATGGATTTGGATAAAAGAGATGGAAAAAGGAACCACATTGATGTCTAGGTGACTATTCTTAGACATTTATGGGTGAAATTAATGGATATGGACAAAAGAGATGGAAAAAGGAACTACAATGATGTCTAGGTGACTATTTTTAGACATTTATGGGTAAAATTGATGGATTTAGACAAAACAGATGGAAAAAGGAACCACATTGATGTCTAGGTGATCGTTTCTAAACATTTATGGGTGGAAGAGAATTTTGGACAAAATAATTTAGTGAAAGGAGAGCCTCAACCTGTGGCACGTTGGCTCGACAGATCTTAACAAGATTTTCATAAAAGGAGAGCCTCAGCTTATATCGAGTTAGCTCAAGAGATTCTAATAAGATTTTGATTGCTCCAAAGAAACTTGGGCTTCTGAATGTGAGGGGTTGGCCTTTTCGGAAGGCTCAAAGGAACTTTGCTGGGAGTAAAGGGACTCTGGAGTAAAAAGGAACCACATTTTATTGATTAGATTTGGAAAGGCATCATTTAGCTTCAAAGGAGCACAGGTCAGCTTTAGGAGGTGTCAATCAGCTTTGAGGAAGTACTGATCAACTTTAGGAGATGTCAGTGAGGCTATTGGCTTAGCTTATGCATGATTGCTTAGATGCTAGTGCACAGATGATGCATGTGCATGTTTCAGAATTCATGAACTTTTTGCTTGACTTGTATGCCATGCATGATTTATGATGATGCTTGTAATGGATGATTGCATAGATGTATAAGGTTGGATTCATGCATTTGTTTTGTGAATGCATTTTTTTTCATGTAACTTTTGCATCCGTGGACCCATGTATTTATGGACTGAGAAACTTGACAAAGTTGAGGAACTCAACTTAGGTTGGTGTCAGATATTTGCCATGGTAGCTTTACAAGGAGTTCGCGGGGTTGCTTCAAGTTTTGGAATCTAGTGGCCCTTGTTTTTTGTTTTGGTGTTGTTAAGGAGGAGTTCAATAGTATGGGTTGGCTGTAATATGAAGGTATCTCTAGTGGTGTTAGTGCTTAGAGTTTGGCATCTCCTGGATTTTTCAAGAGTTTTTTATACTTGTCCCAAGATGTCATAAGTCAGATGATGGTGGGTGATGATAAAGTGAATTTGACTGTTGTGATTAAGAAGTTTCATGATTCCGGTGACCAAGGAGATGTGAGGGGGGCAGAGGCTCAACATGAGGGCCTTGATTTTCTGTTTGTCAGATATAGGTTTGTTAATTGGGGTGATGCTAGAGTGACAGATGGAATAGAGGCATTTTATGGTTAGAGTTGTGCTGGCAAAGACACTGATGAGCCTTGACTGCTTTATTTGGGATTTAGAGAGATAAACTATCTTGCCAATTATTTACCAAGTGAGAAAATTTTGTCTATTCTTACCCTTTTTGTTAGGGGTGCTTTGTGGGTGTTTGTTTTAGGATTTGCGTTATCTTGGAAGTGTGGCTAATGGATCATTTTTGGGTGGTGGCCCCTTGCTTTTCAGTCTGCATATGCTTTATTAAAACTCAATCAGAGATCAAATAGTATGGTTGTTTGCAGCTTATCCTCAGAGGACACACTTTTTGTACTGCCAATGGTAAAGGATTAGATCTCTCATGACTGGGGGCCATAGGTGTCGAGTAGTTTGCCTGTTGGGCTTGGTTTGAATGACTTTCCATTAGGGGATGAGGGTCTTGAGGCAGACTCTGGATATACCCCCAGTTTTTCTCTCTTGGAGTCTGTATAGATCATAGCTCCCATTGCTAGAGCTATTAGGTAGTGGCCAGCTGAGGAGTTATCATGCTGTTTATTTTGGGATTTCACTTGGGACTAGAAAGAGGTATGATAAGTGGTTGATAAAAGTGGTTTGGGTAGTTGAGAAAGAGTACTAGGCTGCCTTGCTGAGGGTGACATAACTGAGAAAGGATTGGCTATATAAGAAGCCATTAGTGGAGCGAGGACTGCAACATAAATAGAGGGGGTGACTTGTTCTTTGAAGGAGACTCAGGGATCTACTAGAAGTACGACACCATAGGTTGCAGTAGTGACTTAAAAAAAGGAGATTGTGATAGACTTTGACTCTGATGAAATATGAGAGATTTGCATCTCAAGAGGTGGAGAAGGACTGGCTAGACCATGACTTTAGACATGACCCCTCTTTTTTTTTTTTTTTTTTTGAAATAATTACAGGTTGACAAAACTACAAGAAATAGGATAAGCTATAGACGACATTGAAAGGGTTATCCTTTATGATGGGTTTGTATTTTGCAAGATTTGATCATCATTAAATGAAACATCATTTATTTTTGCTCTAATTTCTGTCTAAGATGCCCTTTCAGGTTTTCAGCTTAACAAGCATTCCTCTTTTTCTTTTTTTTTTTCTTTTTATTTAGGTAAAAGAATTAAGTGAATGATGTATTAGGCACAAAGAAAAAGAGAATGCGATGCAAACAAAATATTTTGTATTATGATTTGGACCGCACTTGAGTCAGGCCACCTACATATCCCTTGCATCACTTTTCTATCATTAATTTTTCTCATTTTTTAGGGAGAATTAAGTCTACGT
The DNA here is from genome assembly GCA_947687605.1 of Reutealis trisperma. Lineage (NCBI taxonomy): Eukaryota > Viridiplantae > Streptophyta > Magnoliopsida > Malpighiales > Euphorbiaceae > Reutealis > Reutealis trisperma. The sequence goes on from CANTUT010000407.1 coordinate 6,678, forward strand.
AGTTCTGATTACATATGCATGAAAAATAGAAAATGAAATGCAGATATCATCTTCGGATGATGTATCATTTCAGCTGGTTCGAGTTGCCAGGATGGGAGAATTCATTTCAGTCCACGTCCGTGAAGATAGTGCCTCTGTCAAATAGGATCTTCTTGAGCTTGCACTGTCCAGCCCAATTTAGCTTGAACATCCTCTTAGATCATGGATAGGGGCTTGGATTTCTCCCAGAACTAGTTCCTTCTTATAAACCGTTGTCTCTCATCTTCTAGTTGAAGTGCTTGGCTAATCTCCATCGATAATCATGATCTTCATTCTCCACAGCTTCTTCTTGACATGTTTCTTATATGTGTAGGTCTGGATCTCATGAACCGCGACGCTTAGATCATGAGCTTTTATACTACTACCATGCAAATGTAATGTGTGGGATTTTGGATTTTTTTTTTGTACCATAATTGATTAATCCTTTTGCCTTTTTCATCATTTTTTTTTGTATTTTTCATTTTTTTTGTTCTTTCATTTTTTTTTCTTTTTTAACATGTTCCATTTGAAGATGAATCAGAAAAAAATCAAAGCAAATTAGAAAGCTCAAACTTTTTATTACTGATAAAAGTCTCATCATAAGTACATTAAAAGATAAGCCTAGAAGGCAAAATATAGACTCAGAAGGACAAGACCTGATAGACTCAAATTTGAAGAAAAATTTAATAGAAAACATATTCAAACTTGGACTCAGACACAAACTCAAACTTAGATGACTCAAACATTAACTCAAAGGACTCAGACATGGATTTGAAGGACTTTGATAGGGGCATAGTAGGGCAGCATTTTTCTCAAAGTGCCATTTATCAAGTGAAACTTGAGATGGTCGGGTGAGCTTGGTGGTTTAGAAAAGGATTGATGGTGGTGCTAGACTTTGGGTCTGAGAGCAATGATGTCTCCACTATCAATGAGGTGTTGAATTTTATGCTTCAGAGCCTTACACACATTAGTTTTGTGTCCTTGTCCTTGATGATAATAACAGTGCTCATTAGCATTATAACCAATGGGTAAGGGGTTTGGAAGAGGTCGCGGGTCTAAAGGCTTAACCATATTAGCCTTTAAGGCTTTCTTATAAATGATGTTGAGGGGCATGCCTAGCTTAGAGAAAGTCCCCCTTATTTCCAAATTCATTAGTTAGTGATAGGACACAACATTTACCTCCCCCTCGCTTTAGGTGGTATTAGTGGTGTAGTTAGTGATCTTGTGATACCTTAAACTAGAGGACTGATCCTTAACTTGTCCCCAATTAGATCAAATCCTCAATCTTAGTGGCAGTGACAATTAGAGCTTTGAAGCTGGGGAGTAGTTGAGTTTGCATATGAGCTTGATATTGGGGGAGGAAGTTCTTGACAATGATGTCAATTTGCTCTGCTTTAGATGGATGGTTCAACATTTGAGCCGCTTTTGTCCTCCACCTTATAAGGAACGTGGTAAAGGATTCTCTTGACCCTTGTTTGGTGGTTTCCAAATCTCGATGGGTGACATCCACCTCGATGTTATAGTGGTATTGCTTGACAAAAGCATTGTAAATGTCATCCCAAGTTTTCTTGTGATTCTGGTTAAGATCTAGTAACCACTTGACAGCTGCTCTAGTTAAAGATTATTAGAATAACTGAGTAAGGAGCTCGTCATCCACACCAAAGGGTCTCATGGTGCCCATATACATCTTGATGTGAGTTTTGGGGCATGTGGTGCCATTAAACTTGTCCATAACCGACATCTTAAATTTTAGGGGAACATGCATTTGGGAAGAGAGCTAAGCAGTTGACATCTATCATGTCTTATTGCTTTTTGATGCTCTTGAGTGTTCTCTCCATGGCCTCAATTTTCTCTATCAATTTCTTAGCTTTGGGAAAGCTAAAAAAATCTCCACTTTGAAAAGGATTTGCAGTGGGAGAGGGAGTGGTTGTGTTGAAGTCCACAACAGGAGAGGTTGGAGTTTCAAATGCTTTCCTATTATCGATGAGATCAATAATGGGAGTAAAAGTAGGGGCATGGCTAGTCCCGACTTGGATAGATGTAGGCTCAACAGGAGTGGGAGGAGAAGTGACAGTGGCATTAGTTATTTCCTTGACCTCATTGATGATCGAGTGGCGTTGGGAGTTGAGGGCATCACTAAAGGTGGCAGACTGGGCATTGAGAGCATTGGTGAAAGTTTCAACTTGGGCCGTAAGAGCGGTGGTGAGTGTGGCTTGAAAAGTCTCATCTTGTTTCTTGAGGAGATTGGTGAAAAAAGGTGCTCATTATGTCTTAGTCAAAAGGGTTAGAGGTGTTGGCTATCAGTACCTTTAAACATAAAATAGACTAAAAAAAAAAAAGGGTAAGAGTATAGAATTATGAAAGAAAAAATGGCATGAATGTGAAGGTGTGTCAGGAAAAGGATTCCCTCCTCATGGTTGGTCACCAAATTTACATGTTAACAGGGTGAGTGTGTGAGATATTTTTGGGGTAATGGACCATCAGTTTGGGTCTTGAAGGTGTTACTTTGTCGAGTTTCTCATGTTATGTATGCATAATCATGACATGATGCATGTCAAAAAATGTTTCATGAACATGTAGGAGTATCGCTTATTATGGTACATGGAACCTAAGGTCAAAGGCTAGAGTAGCTATATGTACAAGGGTGAAAGGTGGTTTGATTTAAAGGTCCTCATCCCACTAGAGCATCAATATACCTAACCATATATGAGGCAAGGAGCCTCGCGTGGGTCCAACAATACTGATTGCTCGTTACACTACCGAAATGATTGGGGATTCATTATGAGATGGAATACTTTCGCTATCTCCTAACATACTCAAAGAGAGTTGTCATGCTAATGCTACTCACCATCTAAAAGTTTTTCTAAAGCTAAGGTTTAGGCAAGGAGGTTTTATTGTGCAAAGTGATGCATGAAAGTCAAATTATACTTAATGAGCCAAATAGAGATTAGTTTGGAAAAATTTTTCCTTCACCAAATAGTAATCCTCTTATTTTCCTTTTTATTTTAAAAAAGGTGGCAACCAGTCCCCAGTGGAGTCTCCACTTGTGAGACCTCACTCGAGCACTGGCTCGGTCTTCTAGAGGGAATCGAGATGCTCATTCGGGTTTAGACTCACAATGGAACTCTCGGGTTCAAATTTGGTTGATTTTGAAAATGAATTTGGGAGTTGCCACCCTAATTTATTTTTAAATGAGAAAATTAAGGAAAAACCCAATTATGACTCTAATTCATTAATTTTCAATTAATTACCCAAGGATAAAATCACTAGTCTCAAACCAGGTTGAACTCAGAGACTAGGTTTTTAGTTTTAAATAATCTAAATTTGGCTCTTAAGTTTAATTTGACTTGAAAATTGGATTTCATGAATGACATTTATAAGATGATATTAAAGAAAATGCATGAATATGGCATAACATGAATGCATGGTGAAAATAAAACATCCACAAATTAATTTAAAAAAAGGGGAAAGGGGTTTGATTGAGATTTGGATTTGAGGTTTGGATTTAGATTCCAAATGTGCCTATGTACTCCATTAAATGGGGATTAAAACCCACGTATTTCATTTCACAATTAAGTATAAGGGCTTAAGAATTGATTGGATTAATTGATTTGATTTGCGTTTGAGAGGAAAAGGCTGATACCTTGACTTTTGGTGGGCAGAGGGTTTTACTAGACTGAAGTTTCGTTTTATCGAGACCGGATGATTGGATTGATTGGGAGATTAATTAATTAATTAAAATGATTAATTAACTAATTAATATGATGAAAAGGGTGAATGGATTAATTAATTAAAAAGATTAATTAATTAATTTGGATGAAGGGTGGATTAAGAAAAAGGATTAATTTGATTTTTTTTAAAAGAATGATTTAAAAGAAAGTGATTAATTAATTAATTAAAAAGATTAATTAATTAATTAGAGAGTGATTGGAGGGAGAAGAAGAGAGGAATTTGAGGATAGCAATCGACGCAAAGAGAAATAAGGAAATAGGGGCTTATTTATAGGCAAATAAGGTTAAGGGTAGTTTAGGTATTGATAATGTGAAAAGATAATGAAGGGTAAGGCTAGAAAGGAATGAAAATTGGACTGAAAGGGGTAAAAGAGTCATTTCATGTGCAGGAGGGGGGCCCAATGGCATTAAAAGGCTATAATGCCTTATGCGACACCACTTTAGACGCTTGTGGAGTCCCGCACATGGGGCATATGGCATCGCACAAGTCTGACGCGACACCATATGCCTGCTGTGCAGTATGCCAAGTGGCGCTAGCATATTTTTCGAGATCTTTTTTTTTCTTTTTTCTAGAGATTGGTTGGTATGAAGTTTAGGAAATTTGGATGTTTGATAGCAATGTAATTGAAGGTTAAATTTTTTTTTCAGGGGCGCTACCCCTGAACCCCTGCTCGCTAACCGGCTAGCGAGACTGCCATAACGTCTCTATGTAGTGTGTTAAACTTAGCAAGTGCAAAAGCTGTGATTAGATAATGAAGGTGCAAAATTAAAGGTTCACAAATGTATGTGGGTGCCATGAGGCCCTTTGGTATGGATGACGAGCTCCTTACTTAGTTATTTCAACAATCTTTAACTAGAGCAGCTGTCAAATGGTTACTAGATCTTGACCAAAATCACAAGAAAACTTAGGATGATATCTATAATGCTTTTGTCAAGAAATACCATTATAACATCGAGGTGGATGTCACATGTCAAGATTTGGAAACCACCAAACAAGGGCTAAAAGAATCCTTCACTACATTCCTTACAAGGTGGAGGACAAAAGTGGCTCAAATGGTGAACCGTCCATCTGAAGTAGAGCAAATTGACATCATTGTCAAGAACATCCTCCCCTAGCACCAGATGCATTTGCAAACACAATACCTCTCTAGCTTTAAAGTTCTCACTACCACCAAGATCGAGGATTTGATTCAATCATGACGAATCAAGGATAAGTCCTATGGGTATCATAAGAACACTAACTATACCACCAATACCACCCAAAGAGAGGGGGAGGTAAATGTTGTGTCCTATCACCAGCTGATGAAGTTAGAAACAAGGAAGACTTTCTCTGATCTGGGCATGCCCTTCAGGATTGTTTACAAGAAAGCCTTAGAGGCTAATCTGGTTAAGCCCTTAGAATCACAACCTCCTCCAAGCCCCTTGCCCAAGGGTTATAATGCTAATGAGCACTGCAACTTTCATCAAGGGTCGAGGCACAAAACTGATACATACAAGGCTCTGAAGCATAAAATCCAAGACCTCATTAACAATGGAGACATCCTTGCTCCCAAACCCAAAGTCTAGCATCACCAAGCTCACCCAACTGTCTCAAGCTTTACTCGATAACTGGTATTTTGAGAAGAGTGCCATCACTGCTGTGCTCCTATCCAAGTCTTTCAAGTCTATGTTCGAGTCATTTAAGTCTGTATCTAAGTTTGAGTCTAAGGTTGTGTCTGAGTAATCTTTCTTTGAGTTTGAGTTTGTCAAGTCTTGTCCTTTTTTTTTCAGCTTAACCTTTAATGTACTCGTGATGGGACTTTTATCAGTAATAAAAAAAAAATAAACTTTCTAGTTTGCTTTAATTTTTTCTAATTCATCTTCAAATGGGACATTTTAAAAAAGGAAAAAAAAGAGAAAGAACAAAAAAAATGAAAAATACAAAAAATACAAAAAAAATGATGAAAAAGGCAAAAGGATTAATTAATTATGGCGCAAAAAAAAAATCTGAAATCCCATACATTGCATTTGCATAATAGTAGTGCAAAACCTCATGTACTGTTCTATACAAGACAAGATAGGAATGATCCAAGCATCGTAGTTCACAAGATCCCTACCTATATACAAAAGAAACTTGTCAAAAAGAAGCTATGGATAATGAAGACAGAATAGACTAAAAGGTATCGTGACCAGCTGAATACCATCAAGGAAAAGAGAATCGATGTTCTGTATAAAATTCAAGGTTATCAATGAAGACTAGCCGAGCACTTCAACTAAAAGGTGAGAGATAGGGGTTCACAAGAAGGAAATACAGCTTTGGGAGAAATCTAAGCCCTATTCATGATCCAAAAGGAAGTTCAAACTAAACTGGGCTAGACAACATAGAGAAGATCCTATCCGACATTGGCACCATCTTCATAGATGTGGATGGAAGGGAATTCTCCATTTCATTTTTGTTTTTCATGCATATATATTTATAACTACATGGACCTAATTCTCCCTAAAAGAAATAACTAACAAAAAATGATTGAAAGGGATACATAGGTACCCTGACTTTGGTGTGGTCCAAATCATAATACAAAATATTTTATTTGCATCGCATTCTCATTTTCTTTTTGCCTTGTATATTATTCACTTAATTCTTTTGCCTAAACAAAAAGAAAAGAAAAAGAAAAAGAAGAATGCTTGCTAAGCTGAAAACCTGAAAGGGCAGCTTAGGCAGAAATTAGAGTAAAAATAAAAGATGTCTCATTTAATGATGATCAAATCTTGCAAAATACACCCATCATAAAGGATAGCTCTATTGTCTATAGCTTATCTTGTTTCGTGTAGTCCTGTTAACCTGTAATTATTTCAAAAAAAAAAAAAAAAAGAGGGGTCATATCTAAAGTCATGGTCTAGCCAGTCCTCCCTTACCTCTTAAGATGCAAATATCTCATGTCCTCGTCAGAGTCAAATATCTCCTTTTTTTAAGTCACTACTGCAACCTATGGTGTCGCACTTCTAGTAGATCCCCGAGTCTCCTTCAAAGAATGAGTCACCCTTTTTGTTTGGGTTGCAGTCCTCTTCTTACTACTAGTGGCTCTTTATACTGTCTCTTATTCCTCAGCTACTTCATCCTCTATTCCTCTAAGCAAGGGTGCCTGGTATTCTTTATCAATTGGCCAAACCACTTTCATCAACTATTTGGAATACCTCTCTGTGGTCCCAAGTAAAATCCCAAAATAAACAACATGATAACTCCTCAGCTAGTCATCACCTGATAGCTTTGGCAATAGGAGTTGTGATCCACACAGACTCCAAGAAGAAAAAAAAAAAAACTAGGGGCACATCTTGAGTCTACCTCATCTGCCTCAAGACCCTCATCTCCTAATGGAAAGTCATTCAAAACAAACCCAACAGGCAAATCACTCGAAACCCGTCGTCCCCAGTCATAAGAGATCTAATCATTTATTATTGGCAATACTAAAAATGTGTCATCTGAGAGCAAGCTGCAAGCAACTATCCTATTCGATCTCTAACTGAGTCTCAAAAAGCATGTGTAGATTGAAAAGCAGGGGCCACCACCCAAAAATGATCCATCAGCCACACTTCTAAGATAACCCAAAACCTAAAATAGACACCCATAAAGCACCTCTAACAGAAAGGGTAAGAATAGACAAAATTTTCTCACTTAGTGAATAACTGGCAAGACAGTTCATCTTTCTAAATCTCGAACAAAGCAATCAAGAATCATTAGTGTCTCCACCAGTATGGCTTTGACCATAAAATGCCTTTGTTTCATCTACCACTCTAGCATAACCTCAATTAATAGACTTGTATCTAACTCTCAGTAAGAAACCACTCTAGCATAACCTCAATTAATAGACTTGTATCTGACTCTCAGTAAGAAACCAAGGCCATCATCTTAAGTCTTTGCCCCTTTATATCTCCTTGGTCACCTGGATTATGAAACTTCTTAATTACAGCGGTCAAATTCACTTGACCGTTATCCACCAAGAGACAAGTCTAAAAAACTCTTGAAAAATCCAAAAGATGCCAAACTCTAAGTTCTGATACCACTAAAGCTACCTCCAAATTGAGCCAAGCCATATGCTGAACTCCTCCTTAATAGCCCTAAAATAGAAAACATAGGCCGCCAAATTCCAGAACTTGAAGCAACTCTTCGAATTCCTTGTAAAGCCACCATGGCAAATATCCCACGCCAACCTAAGTTAAGTTACTCAACTTTGTTGAGTTTCTTAGTCCATAAATACATAGCTCCATGGATGCAAAAGTCACATGAAAAAATTGCATTCACAAAGTAAATGCATGAATCCACCCTCATGCATCTATACAATCATCCATTATAGGCATTATCACAAATCATACATGGCATACAAGTCAAGCAAAAGGTCTACAAATTCTAAAATATGCATGCATCATCTGTGCACCAACATTTATGTAATCATGCATAAGCTAAGCTAATAGCCTCAACGACATCTTCTAAAGCTGACCAGTACTTGCTCAAAGCTGATCGACACCTCCTAGAGCTGACCAATGTCTCTTTGAGGCTAAATGATACCTTTTTAGATCTAATCAATGAAGTGTGACTTCCAGAGTCCTTTTAATCTTAGCAAAGTTCTTTTGAGCCTTCTGAAAAGGCCCAACCCCTCACATTCAAAAGTCCAAGTTTCTTTAGAGCAATCAAAATCTTATCAGAATCTCTTGAGTTGACTTGCCATAAGCCGAGGCTCTCCTTTTATCAAAATCTTGTCAGAATCTCTCGAGCCAACTCACCATAGGTCGAGGCTCTCCTTTTACTAAATTATCTTGTTCGAAATTCTCTTCCACCCATAAATGTCTAGAAACGATCACCTGGATAGCGATGTGGTTCTTTTTTCCATCTCTTTTATCCAAATCCATCAATTTCACCCATAAATGTCTAAAAATGATCACCTAGACATCAATATAGTTACACTTTCCGCATCTTTTATCCAAATATGTTAATTCACCTAAAAATATCTAGCCAATAACTTAGATATCCCTTTAGTCCATTTTCTCACTTACATTCATCAGCGTCACTTTCCCCTCATAAATGTTTAAGAACAATTACTTAAACATCCCTGTAGTTCTTTTTTACTATCTTCCTTTTTCAACCATGTCTCCCACCTAAATATGTCAAAGCACCAATGTAGATATCACTTTGGTTCCTTATACCATCCACTCTCTTGGGTTCACCATCATATGGATTGAGATTTACCCAAATCATCTTTACCTCCAACATTAAGGCCAAACAAATAGCCTTGATTGAGATTTATCCAGATTATCTTTATCTTCAACATTCAGGCCGGACAGATAGCCTTGATTGAAATTCACCAAACCTTCCTTGTCCTCTAACATTAAGGCCAGAAAGATAGCCTTGACTAAAATTCACCAAACCTTATTTATCCTCCAACATTAAGGTCTGATAGATAGCCTTGATTGAAATTCACCAAACCTTTTTTGTTCTCAAACATTAAGGCCGAACAGATAACCTTGATTGAAATTCACTAAACCTTCTTTATCTGTAACATTAAGGCCAAACAGATAGCCTTGATTGAAATTCATCAAACCTTTTTTGTCCCCTAACATTAGGGCAAAACAGATAGCCTTAATTGAAATTCACCAAGACTGTTCTCGCATCCAACATCAAGGTCAGACCGAGAGCCGTTGATAAAACCTCATTTATCTTAGAGGGTTTCCCCCTAAAGGACCTGACAAGAACACACAAGCCTAGAGTCTGACATGGCACCTCCTTCTAACGTTCACTATCATCGGAATCACCTTTTGTTCAATAAAGGGGCAACTGTGAACCCTCAATTTTGCACCCTCATCGTCCAACTGTAGCTTTTGCACCTACTAAGTTTAATACGCTACCCAGAGCCATTATGGTGGTCCCACTAGCTTGTTAGCAAAGGGGGTTCAAGCGCAGCACTCCTGAAAAAAATTTTTTTAGCCTTCAATTACATTGCTATCAGACATCCAAATTTCCTAAACTCTCCATACCAACCAATATCTAAAAAATAAAAAATAAAAAAAAAGAGGCCATGGCAACTATCGCTGGCTATTTGGGTGGGTGTGCTGACATCTTCGATGGCATGCCACCCAAAACACTGACAGTGCTGCCCAGAAGGCTGATGGCACAAGGCCCACTACCCTTTTTGCTGTTCCCAAAATGCCCCCAATATGATTTTTCAGCTTTTTTCCAACCTTACCCTTTTTGTCTTTTCACTTTTCCACTTCCCAAACTACCTTCACCCACTTTTCTTATAAATACTTCCCTCCACTTCTCATTTCTACACATCTCTTGAGTTAGTATTGATGGTTATTTATTAATTTCTCTCTTTTTCTCCCTCCAACCACTCTCTAATTAATTAATTAATCTTTTTAATTAATTAATTATCTCACCCTAACCAAGTTAATTAATCTTTTTAATTAACTAAAACTCTTTTTTTAATTAAAATTAATCACTCAATTAATTAATTAATTAATTAATCTTTTTAATGAATTAATTAATCACTTTTTTCCAAAATCAAATTAATCATTTTTCTCAATCCACCTTTCATCCAAATTAATTAATTAATCCATCTATCATTTTCATCATATTAATTAGTTAATTAATCTTTTTAATTAATTAATTAATCTCCCAATCAGTCCAATCACCTAGTTCTGATAAAATGAAACTTTGGTCTGGTAAAACCCTCTACCCACCAAAGGCCAAGGTATCAGTCTTTTCCTCTCAAACCCAAATCAAATCAATCAATCCGATCAACCTCTAAACCCCTCCACTTAATCGTGGAATAAACTATGTGAGTTTTGATCTCCATTCAATGGGGTATGTAGGTATGTTTGGAATCTAAATCCAAACCTCAAATCCAAATTCCAACCAATCTCCTTTCCTTTTTTTTTTCTTTTGTTTCATTTTAATTTTTTCATTACACTCATACCATACTCATGCATTAATCATGTTATTATAAGTTGTCATATAATATTTATCATTCATGAAATTAATTTTTAAGTCAAATTAAACTTAAGAGCAAAATTTTGATTATTTAAAACCAAAAACCTAGCCCCCGAGCTCAACCTAGTTCGAGGCTAGTGATTTTATTCATGGGCAAATTAAAGTAAAAATTAATAAATTGGAGTCAATTTGGGCTTTTTCCTTAATATTTTCCCAACTAAATAAAATTAAGGTGGCAACTCCTAAAATCATTTTCAAAATCAACTATATTTGAACCCAAGGATTCCATCGTGAGTCTAAACCTGTACGAGCATCTAAATTAACTCTAGCGGACTAGGCCGGTGCTCGAGCAAGGCCTCACAAGCCTCAACATAATTTTCATGTTGCTTATGCAAATCATATGACATAAAAGCCAACATTATACACTTTGCCAAAATATGATCCTCTTTCCACCTCTTTAAGGTAGCATGTTCCTTAGCAGAGGCCCCTTCAATTAAGTGTCCAGGAACATCAGAATCAGGTACATAAGCAATCCTTTCATAAGCAAGGACCAATTTAAGATTACGATACCAGTCTGTAAAATTAGGTCCCCTGAGTTTGTTATTAGTAAGTATACTTGAGATGGGATAGGATTTCCTCATTTTAATAGAATACTACAAAAAATAAAAAGATTATTAGTGTTTTGTAAAAAATAACTTCCATAATGATTTGGTCTTTAATCATAATGGTGCTCTCACTAACTTTGCAATTCCTACACTTCCAAGTAGGAAACAAAAATCCCATTAGGGTGGATTTCTAGTGGACAATTGAATTCTTATAATACTATCAAACACTCTCATATACACATTATCATTATTGAGAATTTGATATCTAATAAGTGAACAATACTTGTTCATCATAACTCTTTGTGAGGCTCAATTAATCTAGCTCCTAATGGTTTTGTCCTTAGATACACATTGTTATTATTGGTCATACACATTAGTTAAATCAAACCCATTGGACCAATGAGTATAGAGAATTCAACATTGAAAGGCTCAGGTACTCTTTGCCATTATTGCCAAGCTATGCATCTCATACTTGCAACATCACATGTTGTCCAATAACTTCAACGAAATTATTGTTCCAATGGAGAACCAAGACTTAATATTTTTTTTGGAAGATTTTTGGGCTTTAATTTTAGGTCTCACTTTGCACATTATTAATACTAGCATACATCACATGTATAATATATATCACTAAAAGAATAATGTAAACATAGGTTTAATTATGGACTAGCTATGGGCTCAATTCCTAGCCACAAGGAATGAGTTAAAATTTAGGTTAATCAAATTACAAACATGAGATTACAACAATTAAATCTTTATGTTGCCACTAGACATCTTGATAGGTTGAACCTCTTCTTGTTCTTGTATCTCTATATCACCATATGTATATTTGTATCCTTGGCATACCAAGGTAAGAATTACAATAACAAAAGAGCTCATAAAGCTCAATGAATTTAATTAAAACCTAAATAAGTAATTAACCTTCAATTACTTTTCCATAAAAGAAAACATAAATTATGATTTCTTAGTCCATGATAAACCATTCATGCCTCTCAAACAAAAAATAAAAATAAATACAATAATTTCAATTATTGATATGTTGTTCAATTTTGGAACATTTCCAAAACCACTTTGAATATCATATATTTGGGGTTTTTATAACTTAAAATTATATATAAAGTCATAAAATTTGTTTGGTTGAAATTATAGTCCAAAATAATTTTGAAAATAAATAAGTTGGGAAAAAGAGACAGTGGAAATCGCGACTTGTTTCACGGCCATGATTCTAGACACGATCATTTTCACAGTTGCGACATATGTGTTGCGATCATGACTCAGTTATAACAGAAAATAATGCTAATGTTAGAATTAAGTTAGTCGTAAAACATTCGAGGGCGCGACTCAATAATCGCGGTCACGACAAAGATTTTGCAAGCGCTAAAGCTAATTCGCAGTTGTAAAAATAGATTAGGGGGCACGAAATGGATGTAACGGTCGTGATTCTTGGATTCGTCAACACAAATTTGTGCCAAAACTTTTTCCAACTTAATTTCAATCAACACAAAAAAACCCATAGCGACATATATAATGGTTTTACATAGAAATTAGGTATAATACTAATTGAAGGAATATTGTGCGCAAATTAAGTGGAAACAATGTGACGAGTAAAATTTCAAACAATTTAAAATTTCACTTTCACCCATATGAGTCCAATAATCATTCAAGCAATCTACTAATTAGTGTGTAAAACACATAAAAAAAGAAAGAAGATCAAGTGATAATCAAATTACCTCTTAAAGCCTATGAAATTTAATTGTGCTTTCCTCTCCAAGGGCTCCCCAAATGTTGAGCCTCTAGATTGTCCACACCAAACTCCACCTTCAAGGCTCACTTTGATTGGTTTAAATGTTCTTGATTCTCTCTCTTGGTAACCTAATTGAATATAAGATCTTCTAACACAAATCCTTAGTGATTTGATTTCTTCTGATTGTTATGGATTGATCTTTTCAATACAAGAAACCTTCATTCTTTCACAAAGAATAAGAAATATGAAGAACACTTCTTCTTTTTCTTTTCTCTCAAGACTTAGTAACTAAGGTTTCTCTTAGAAAATATGTGCATAAAAAACTCGTTCATGTAACAACATCATTTGCCTTTTATATAGCCAACAACTATGTTGTTAATTAGGGGACAAATTAGATATTTAATTTGCTTTATTCTTTAGGGTTAAATAGAAAAGACCATATTACCCTTTATCATTATATGATTATTTCAATTAAACCTTAAATAGTGAAAAGACCATTTTAACCTTGATAGACTTTTTTTAACCCCTAAACTCATCATATTGGCTTGAGGGTTATAAAAATTCTCTAATCCTTAAATTACCGCTCTAAATTTCTCAAACGGGCTTGGGCTATTTAGGGTTTTTTCCAAAGCTCAAAATTAATTCTTTTAACTCATCCATAGTTTTTATTAATTTAATCCTTCTTATTTATATCATATATAAATTAGGATTTAATTAATAAGAAATCATTTTGGATTTAAAATTCAAGACATGATAAGGTCTTTGTAAATTTAATTACAAGTTCAATCCTTTTACTATTAATCAATTAATTAAACACTTTAATTAATTATTATGGTAAACATTTTATACATGGAAGGTGAATACTTTTGGGTGTATGACTTTCTAGGTTCATATCTAATTAGCAATGGGATTGAGAAAATACTTTTCTTAACTAATGTGAAATCCCTATTTCACCTTTAGTCCCATAAGTGATGGGTGATGCGTAGCATTGCATATCATGACTACCTAATTAGAATGAATATGAGTGTTTAATTACTTATTCATTTCATGGACCTTTGATCATAATTAACGTACACTAAAATCCCTTCATTATTAAATCCCAATCTTAGCTAGGGTCATGGATTTGTCAAACCCTAATATGCTTCGATCATATGTCTATATCTGGATTCTAATTTTTGACAAAATCAATTCCTACTAGAAACCCTTTCTAGTGAATCTTTTCTACCTTGGCCAAGGATTTGATTATCAAGAATAATTAGATAGTATACGATTTCTTCAAAGTTAATGACTTCTCTCTTGGTGATCACTTACCTCTATACATAACTAGTTAGAACTATCATATACCATATACTAATACTTGAATAACATTAGTATCTAAGTAGTAATAAATTCTAACTACTAATGAACGAGATACAATATCCCTTAAGTCAAAGGACTATCTGTACAATTATGACCTCAATGATGATTTATTGACTAGCAATAAAACTCCATGTAATCATCATCTAATGTTAGAGTTCAACTAGTCATCAAATGAATATCCATATGCTTATATCTACAACAATTGTCAAACAGTATGATGCTCACTATCTTTATAATCATAAGTATCACATCCTGATTATATATTATAAACAGAGGTGATGATCTTCCAAATTTAATGATACCCAGTCATTAATCCTATGACCATGAACATTTTAAAGTATTTGTTTAAGAGCGATCTGCCATCCATATTCTCAACACTTAATAATAGATCCTCTTTTGAAAAGTACTTATGGACTTCAAATATACATTTAATACAATTGAACAATTTCATTTATAAAAATATATTTTATTGCCATTTACGGATAATATTTTACATTTACATAAGTTATACATTGCACTAGGGAATACCCTATAACAAGATTCCCTTCGCCGGAGTTGCTGATGAATCTGCTCGATCTAGCCACTTGCATCACTTTTAGGCAATGACATCTGTATATTTGAACTCCTCGCACCTTAAGCAATCTGTTGGTGCCCTTGGATTGCAATTCTGCCAGCATCAAATTTTCTAGCTACTGGATTCTGATGATCACTAAAATTGACATTTCTGAACTGTAGCTTTAGTTTATTAAACCAAGTCACATTATATAAATTTAGACTCCTAATTGTATATAGATAATTAATTGTGAATTTATTTGTGAGAATTTAGATAAATAGTTAATGCAAATTAATTGGTTTAATTAAGTAATTAAATTGAGATAATTATTAATCGTGTGATTATTGAGCAATATTGATGATTAATTAAAGAGTGAAGTGAATTAAGATTAATATTGATTGAATTGAATTATTTGGCATTAGTTTGATAATGAGGAAATGATAATGGCAGACGCGAATTAAAGTATTAGAGGTCTGGTTTGGACCAATTGATTGTGTTATTACCGATAAATTGGAATTTATTGTAATAGGAGGTTAGGTGAAGTTTAAAAGAAATACTATCGAAATTTCAGTAGAATTTTAGAAATAAATTTTAAAGGATTTGTATGATGGTATATGAAAAATATTGATATTCTTAGGATAAGATTCTCAAATGGATTAAAAAGAGATAGTTAATAGAGACTCGAATTAGCAAATTGATAATTGAATTGGAAATTGTATATGCAGGTAGAGGTGAGATAAGGAAACGGTTGGAATACAGACAAATTGAGGTGCCGGCTACCTAATAACTAAATTAGAAATTGTATATGTAGGCAGAGGTGAGCTAAGGAAATGATTGGATTACAGACAAATTGAGGTGATTGGATTTGATTGGAGAACTACATACTAAGGTAAGTTATGAAATATATCAATACATGGTAACCTGCCATGAATTGTTTATTATGTTTCTTATTAAATTAAATTGATTCATATTGCTTATTGTATATTATTATTATTATTGCTATTGACCATTGAACACTTATTGTTATTGATCATTAAAACCTTGTTATTATTAATTATTGCCATTGACTATCAAATGACCATTTAGGTCTATATATTGTTATAGTTTTTGCCGAGCTATTGATCAAACCATAATCCATAATTGTGATAGAATGCCTATACTAATGGGGGATAATCTATTAAGACATGTGCATTGGTAACTCAACTGATAAAGTTTAATTTTTCAACGTCCTACCTAGAGAGGGCTATGTGCTCTGGACATATACTTGGCCAAGCATACATAAATTGAAAAAGAGAGAAGTTACTACCTTTATTGATTGTTATTGATTTATATTGATTGATTGATTAATATTGTTCTATTCCTTTTGGTGCCATTCTTCCAGGCATATTTATGTTATTATTTCTAACTCAATGTATTGCTATATGACATATTTCTTCATGCTGCCCCTAGATATGGTTATATTTCATAATTCACTGAGTTGGAGGCTCCCCCCTCTTCATTATTTTTTTAGGTACTAGGGTAAAAGAGCCTAGAAATAAATAAGACTGAGCTTCTTACTTTCTTTTCCTCCACAAAAAAGCTCTTTGATATAAAAATTTAATTGCTTTATTGTGTTTATTATTTTATTACTCTAGATGCTCTATAGTATATAAATGGACATTGATAGTACTTTCTATCTGTTTAATTAAAACATAATGAGGTTATATTAAATGGAATATTTTGGACTACTATGTAATAAAATATACATATGGTATTGAAAATGTTATTTTTATTAATATGGAGAAATTTGTTGATTGTATTGGATAATGGTCATTAAACTATATTGACATAAGAAAAATATAATGATAAGAAATGTGTAAGAGTTAATTGATAAATATTATTTATAAATATTATTGATGGTTAATATGGTTCAGGTTTCGATCTTGGGCAATAATTGTATGTAATTTTATGATTTAGAATGCTTGACATAGGATTGGTTTTATAGTAGGAATGGGTTGTATGGGTTTTCGATGGTCTTATGCCTATACATGCCCTAGGACATTGCACCTTTAGAATCGAGGTGTGATAAAAATATCTTATAAGGATAAAGCACACATAAAATGCTCTCTTCAATACCTAGAGTTGATTGCTTGATTGCCCTTTGTGTAATTGATGACCTAAAAGATTCTCCTTGCTTTTAAATTGTAAACATCTATTTGTTAACAAAGCAACAATGTAAATCCCCTACAATTAAATAAATTTATTTTTAATTAATGATATGTTGTTAGGTAACATACTTCTAAAAGAGCTTTAACTTGTGCATCTTTGTTGGTTTCTAATTTTCTTATAACTTTGCACACTCCTTGCATTACTTCAATATTCTTGGTAATGATATAAGTTGCACCATATTAAAATTGGGGACAGAAATAGTAACCTGAAAAAAAATTCAAAATATCAGTAGTAATATTACTTTAAGCCTTTAATTAATTTTATAAATTTAAAGGTTTAAAAAATAACATACCAGCAAAATGCAAATCCTTATGCAATTGAAAGTTACATCTTGTATCAATAATAGACCAATAATTTTTGAAATATCGAGAAATTTTTTTGATGGCCATTTTTTCTCTTTCCATTGCATCATATAGAAATCTCATTGTCCATTTATCATCCCCATCAAATAGTCTTAAAACTTTTAAAAAGGGCTCCTAAACTTTCAGTATGTCACTTGCATTTTGGCTAAATATCCTCTCTTCTCTAGTTGTACCCAAAATTGTTTCCCTTACCTTAACAGCTAGTAGATCTCTCATCCGACTATATTTACAATTGAGCCATGTTTCTAATTCAAACATATTCTTAAAATTTTGATGATTACGAGCAATGATCTCTAATACAATAAAATTTATGGCAAATATGGTAATGCCAAGTTAGAGCAACTCTGTTATTCATTTATTTGTTTATTTATTTATTCATTTAATTTATTTATTTCTTTGTTCTAAGGCTCTTTGCCTAATATTTAGATTGCTAAGGTACTTAATTAGAATATAACTTAATTAACTTAGTAATCAATTAAAATCAATCAATCAACTCAACCTTCATTTTAATCAATGAACTGAAACATAATAAAAGGCTAAGACTAAACAAATCCCTTTCACAAGAAAGGCGAAGTACGTGGATTTTGATTCCCGTTCGAAGAGATATGTAGGCATGCTTGTTCTAAGCATCAAATCCAATTAAAATAAACAAACTTCATTCTCTTTCAACTTCTTCATATAGATTAGGTTTTGTCAATTTTTTCTTTGTTTTATTATGATGTTTTAGGATTAGTTTGGAGAATATATAACTTTCCTAAAACCCTTAAGGGCTAAAGGAAGTATCCCCTATTTTGGATTTTCATTGTAAATTCAATATTTTCCTTTTACTTTCTAGTTTCCTTAATTGCTCTATTATTGTATTTTTGAATAACCATGCATACTTTAACCATTCATGCATTATGTAAACTGTTCATGAAATTTATTTTAAGTCATTTTATATTAAATTTGCTAAACAAATCTTTTTCAAAATAAATTGGATAAAAAAATTGGAGTCAATTAAATGGGTTTTTACCTTATATTTTCCCAAATAAAAAATAAAATTAAGGTGGTGACTCTAAGTCAATTTCAAAATCAATTTATCTAAATCCGAGGGTTCTACCGTG
Organism: Reutealis trisperma; assembly: GCA_947687605.1. Taxonomy (NCBI): domain Eukaryota; kingdom Viridiplantae; phylum Streptophyta; class Magnoliopsida; order Malpighiales; family Euphorbiaceae; genus Reutealis; species Reutealis trisperma. The sequence continues at coordinate 25,322 of CANTUT010000407.1, forward strand.
AGTTCAAACCCAAATGAGCATTTCGATTCCCTCTTAGTGGATTAGACTAGTGCTCGAGAGAGGCCTCACATCTGGTGACTCCGTTGGGGACCACATGCTTTTTTATAAAAGAAATAAGAGGACTAATAATTAGTTTGGAATCAAAGTTTGGCACTTTTAATGTAGAAATGGCTTTCATGCATTTCTTGTATAGGCTTCTTGCCTTTCAACTTAGATTTTTTAGGAACGCAATGGATAGAAAGTAACATTGAGTGGGTAACCCTCCTTGGGTCTATTCACCGATAGTGAAATCATCCACCCTATGATGAATCCTTTGATCCTTTCAAAGGTGTAATGAGCATGCACATACTGTTGGACCCATGTGAGGCTCCTTAACTCACATATGGTTAGGTATATCGCTGCTCTAGTGTGATGGGTACCCTATCCAAGCCACCCTTTTGATAGCAGTATGTGCCTTAGGAGCCATATAATAGTTATGTAATAGTAGATATTAATTCCCAATGGCACGATAATATATTCATAATATAAAAAGGGTTTCATATTATTGAATATAGTCCTTAAGTATTTGTAAGAGGATCTATTCTCAAGAGTTGAGGGTATGGGAGATACATCGCTCTTGTACAAATATTTTAAATATGTTCATCGTCATAAGATTAATGACTGGACATTATTAATTCTGGAAGACCATCACCTCTATTTGTTTTCTATAATTAGTATGTGATACAGATGATTATATAGGCAGTGAGTCTCATATTGCTTTACTTATGATGTCGATACAAACATGTGGATATTTATAGGATGAATAGTCAAACTATGACATTAGATGATAATAATATGGGGTTTTACTACTTGTCAATTATTCATCATCTAGGTCATAATAGTGCACATAATCTTTTAACTTAAGGGACACTATATCTCGTACATAGGTAGTTAGAATTTATTACTGCTTACATAGACGTACTATTCTTGTACGGATGTATGGCATGTGATAGTTCTAATTTGTTATGTATGAAGGTGAGTGATAACTAAGATAGAATTCATTACCTCAAGTAAATGAGGTTAAGATCCTATGCTATCTAGTTATTCTTGATAACTAAAGCTCCTTGCCAGGACAAACATATTCACTAGAAAGAGTTTCTAGTAGAAATATAATCTCATCAAGAATTTGAATAGGGATAAGGACATATAATTGAAGCACATTAGGGTTTGACATAAACCATTACCCTAGCTGAGATTGGGATCTATGAAGGGATTATAGTGTATGATAATTTATGATCGATGGTCTATGTGATGTTTAAAGTTATTAACTATAAACATTCAGTTATAATTAGGTAGTCATGATATGGAATGCTAGTTGTCACTCATGACTTACAGGACTAAGTGTGAACTGGGGATTTCACACTAGTAGAGAAAAATGTGTTCTCATTCCCATTGCTAATTAGATATGAACCTAGAAAGTCACAGACCCAATAGTAATCACATTCTAAGTGTAAAATGTACCATAATAATTAATTAAAGTGTTTAATTAATTGATTAGTGGTAAAATGATTAAACATATAATCAAATTTATAAGGACCCTAGCATGTCCTGATGTTTAATCTATGAAGGTTTATATCCAGTCAAATCTTAATTTGTATATAATGCAAGTGAGAAAGATTAAATTGAAAAATGTTTTGGACTAAATCAAAGACTTAATTTTAAGCTTGGTGAAAACTCTTAACACATGAGATATGGCATAAGCCTAATGCAATATGGAAAAGAGGCAATTTAGGGGTTATAGAAAATTCACTATTCATAAGCCCATGTGATGTGTATAGAGGTTAAAGAATTTTATACTAAATTTAAAATTGTAATTATATCTTTTGGCTAATGGAACTGCCCATTTTACCCCTAAAGAATAAAATGGTCATTTCACCATTTGAAGAAGCAAAATTCAATTTTGCCCCTTCACCTAATGAAGAGCTAAAAGGGTGTAATGGTCTTTTGGTGCAAAGACTTAATGGTTAAGTCTTCTAAAGGAAATAAAAGCTTTGAGTTTTTATGTTAAAAAAAAGAGTGAACATCATTTTTCATTTTGAAGCATTTAGAGAGAGAAGTTAAGAGAGTTAAAAGAAAAGATGAATAAAGTGTTTCTTCAATTTTTCTTTTAATCTTCAATTCTTTTTTTTGTTCTTTATGAAAAAACAATTTCTTGCAAATTGAAAATAAGTTTAGTCCAAAACAAATCAAAGAGAAACCTTATATTCCTAAAGGTTTTTAAGGGAAATCTTGAATCAAAATTAGGCAACCAAGAGAGGGATTTAAGAACACCGAAGAAACCAAGGAAATTTAGAAATGAGCTAGGTGTGGATGATCTAGAGGCTTCATACTTGGGAAGCTTTTTGATAAAGAAATAAGGAACTTACAAGAGGTAATATGATTACTCTTCCTTCTTCTTTCTATGCATATGTGTTTTACAGACAACTTAATTGATTGCTTGAATGAATTTTAGACCAAAATTCACCTTCCTTCCACTGCTTTTGGCTCCACCATTCCTTCACCTTTCCTTTTTCATGTAATGAACCTAGATCTTGATCTTAGGTTTTATGTACCATAATAAAAACCTTGTATCTTTGCGTTATTATGAAATGTTTCTTCATGCATATCATACATTCTTATTGTACAAAATATGCATTCATTTCAAATCTAGGCTGCACCTTAAACCAAAGAGGGTCACATACTCACATCTATCTAAACACCTTCACTTCTAAACCATAAACACTCCCACATCTCTATCCTAGTTATCTTGGCCACCACAATTCTAAAAGGCCATTGCCTACATCCTTCATCCAAATACCAATACATGAATCTCAACTTTTAACTTAAATACTTTAACCATACACCTTAAAGCACCTCACCCAAACTTTTAACCTTATATGCCATTAACCCTAGCCTTTAACATGAAAGCACCTCACCCTAACCTCTCACCTCTATTCTAAGCACCCTCACCTTCACTCTAAACCCTCTTACCTCCATCCAAATACATTTACACCCAAACCCATGGTTTTTCTCAACCAATGGTCAAAAACTCAAACCAATGTCAAACACATGGTAAAAATAAACCCAACTATGGTACCTTTATTTAACCTAGCTTTGCCCTTCATAATTCTTACCAAAGCGTAGCACTAACCTAGATTCATCCTTATTAACAATTCTCACTCAAGCTAAACACTGACTTAACCTCATCTTGATCCTTAATCCCTTCCTAAGCTAAACACTGACTTAGGTTCATCCTCACTCATAATCCTTTCCTAAGCTAAATACTGACCTAGCTTTCATCTTTCACAATTCTTACCTAAGCTAAACGTTGACCAAGCTTTCATCCCTATAATCCTTATCCAAGCTAAACACTGATCTATCATTCATCCTTCATAAGTTAAACATTGACCTAGCTTTCATCCTTCACAGCACTGACCTAGCTTTCATCTTTCACAATTCTTCCCTAAGCTAAACACTGACCTAACTTCATCCTTATCCATAGTCCTTACCCAAGCTAAATGCTGACTTGGCTTCATCTTTTATAGTATTATCTAAACCCATGGCCCATCTATGACCACGGTCCACTCCAATCAAACCCATTATCCAATTGTCACCAAACCTATGGTTCACCTAACATCCAAATCTATGGTGCATTCATAATCCATTTGCAAAACCCATGGTTCCTCCATCCTTAAGTCCATACTAAACCATCCATAAATTATAATCCTAATTACTCGAGGCTAGACTTTGACCTAGCCTTTCTAAACAAAACTTTGATTCCTTTAGGTTAAATCCAACCTATCTACTCAAAGCTAAAATTCGACCTAACTGCTCAAAGATAAAATTTGACCTAGCCACTTAAAGTAAAATCCTTATTAAAGCAAAAATCTGACTTAGCTCTATAGCTAAATACCAACCTCGCTAACATTATACACCTCTACCCTCATCTTTACACATACCTTATCAACCTAACCATAAGGTACAATCATCTATGATCGTTAAACCTAAGGTCCTTAGTTTATCATACCTCACCATAACCATTTTTTGAAACTTGATATTGACCCAGTGTGAACCCTTAATTTTGTACCTTCCAATATATGTTTGAACCTTAGAAGCACTTAGGCTCAGTAAACAAACCTTCAAAAGCAAAAACTCTCTAAATGGGAAAATCAAAATATTTCTTTTTGACATTTGAACCTTTTTAAATCTTCCAAGACTGAGTAACGAGTACAACACAACTAGAACCATGAAAAATGGATGAGAAATGAGCAAGAACGGATGAAAATAGTAAAATGGGCCAAAACAGGCCCATTGCCTCAAAGGCCTACGGCATTGCTGCAGATGCCTGTGTGGCACTACCGTAGAGAGCTCTACGGCAACTCCAGTGAAAACCCTATTTTTTGAAATCCCACATTAGAATTTCAGTGTTTTCCCCCTCCAATCTTTTCCTGATATATAAAGGACTTATCCACACTTCAAAGCACCAACTTTTAGAGCTTGAAAATTATTAACTTTAAGCAAACCACTTTACATTTGTTCCTTGCTTTGCAAAGCAAGTTGGGGGATTTCTCTTTGATTCTTACTTAACTAGTTAAAGGCCTTTCGCCCGCCTATTCGAGGCAAGTTTATTGCCTAAGGCTCATTTCTCCAGTCTGAGGCTAGCTACCACCCACCATTCGAGGTGAGCTGCCATGCCATCTGAAGCTAGCTGCTGCCCACCATACGAGGCTAACCACCGCCTGCCATCCAAAGCTAGCCACCACTAGTAGTTTGAAGTTAGCCATTGCCCATATTGTAAGATAGTCATTGCACACCATTTGAAGCCCATCATTGCCCACCATTCGAGGTAAGCTTTTTTTCCTTTAATTTTCTTTTGTCTAAATTTCCTTGCCTTTTTTAGTTAATTAAATTGATTCATCTAGGTTGCTAGCTAATCAACTCAGTAATCAATTAAATTAATTAATTAAGTCAACTCTCTTTTAATCAATCAATCAAAACATGATAAAATGGCTAGGCTAAACTAACCCCTTCGTAAGAAGGGAGAACTGTGTGGGTTCTGATTCCTATTCAAAGAGATATGTAGGCATGCTTGGTTCAGGCATTGAATCCAATTAAAACTAACCAACTCTCCCCCTTATCACCTTCTTCACTTGCTTTTATTTTGCTTTCCTTTACTTTGATATTAGGTTTAGTTTGGGGAATATGTGACTTCCTTAAAACCCATAAGGGCTAGAGGAGGTATCCTCTAAGTTTGGTATTTTCTCGTAATATTAACTTTCTCTTATTTTGAACCTTAACTATGTTTTTACTTTATTATTAAAATAGATGAATTGAATGATCATGCATATTGTAAATTGTTTATACATTTTAATTTGTTCATAAAATATATTTTAAGTCACTCTTATATTCATTGGCCAAACTTATTTTGTTAAAATAAACTAAAAACCAAGTCCCCGAATCCTTTTTGGTTTCGAGGCTAGTGATCTTTTTCCTTTGGATAATAATTGGAGTCAAATGGGTTTTTTTTTTTATATTTTTCCAAATAAAAATAAATTAAAGTGGCAACTCTAAGAAATAATTTTCAAACCTATCAAAAATAAGCTTAAGAATCTCATTGTGCATTCTTTCCCAAATGAGCATTTTGATTCCCTTTAGCATATCATACTAGTGCTCGGGCGAGGCCTCACAGCTAGCGACTCCGCTGGAGACTAACTTTGTTTTAATAAAAGGAGAAATAAGTGGACTACTAATTCATTTAAAAAGAGTTTGGCCTTTTAATATGATTGTGACTTTACATGCATCACTTGCATAGGCTCTTTGCCATTTAGCCTAGTTTCAGGAAAATAATGGATAGTGAGTAGCATCGAGTGAGTAACCCTCTTTGGGTCTATTTGCCAATAGTGAAATCATCCACCTGATGATGTATCCTTTGATCCTTTCAGAGGTGTAATGAGTATGCACGTACTATTGAACCCACGCGAGGCTCCTTGACTCACATGTGGTTAAGTATATCGCTACTCTAGTGTGACAGGTACCCAAAATCGAGCCACCCTTACCCTATCATATAATGAACCTAGGTCCTAACCTTAGGTTGTATGTACCATAATTAAAACCTTGCATCTTTGCATTCTTGTGAAAATATTTTTCCCATGCATATCGTACATCCATATTGTATAACAAAATTGCATTCATCTCTAGTCTAGGTTATACCTCGAACCAAAGAAGGGTCATATACTCACTTTTATCCTAACATCTTCACTTCTAAACCTTAAACACTCTCTCATTTATCCTATTCACCTTTACCCCCATAAACCTTAAGCCATCACCTTAAACCTTACCCCGTTACTTTAGCCTTTAACCTAAACACCAATACCTTAGCCCTAAACCTAAAACCTTATTTCCCTAGCCTTAATCTCAAACACCTCTAACCTTAAACACTGTTACCTTAACCTTAACCTTACCCAAAATGTCTTTACCCTAAATTGTAACCTAAAAATATTTCTACCCTCTTTTTTACCCATACCTTGCCAACCTAGCCACAAGACACTATCGCCTAACATTCTTGGCCCATTATCTTCAAAACCAATCCATTACCCCTAGAACGATAGATGCCTATAGCTTATACTCAAATCATCAAGACACTATCCTAAGCCCAATACCTTTGATCCAACACACTACCCTAAGCCCAATACCTTTGACCCAATGTAATATCTTAAACACAATACCTTTGGCTTAACACACTACCTTAAGCCTAATACCTTTGACCCAACACAATACCTTAAACCCAATACCTTTGGCTTAACACACTACCCTAAGCCCAATACTTTTGACCCAACACACTACCCTAAGTCCAGTACCTTTGGTTCAACCTGATACCTTAAGCTTGAGACTTTGACCCATGCAACCTTAGGAAATCCTCAAAAGCCTAAATGCAGTTAGCTCACAACATCGAAAGGAATCATTTTCCTCAAAAGTTTGCATGCCTATCTTCTTGCTTCTTTTCTAAGCACTTACTTTATTCTTTGACTTAGTTCGTAAGGTACCAATGGCAAGCCTGACTGACATGGAAGCTCTAACCAACCTATTCAAGAGGCAAAAAGAGAACTTTCAATCTATTCTCATCTCTACCCTAGATGCTCAATGAACCAATTTCAACCAGGCTTTAGCTAGCCAACAATCCAGTTTTAATAATACCATAATCTATCTTACTTCTGCTTTCACTAATGCTTTGAGTTTCCAACACCAATTTATCATAGATGAAGTGTGAGGAATGCTGAACCAAGCTAAGCATCAATGCTGCACTTACCATTGATATGACTCATGATTTTACATCCTCAATCTCAAACACCAATGCCATTTTAGCCTCAACTATGCCATCAGTCTTAGATGCTAACCTTGCCTCTTCTTTGAATCCTTTTCAAATCAAGGAAAACCCCACCTCTTCTGCTATCAAAAGACCTTTGAACCTCAGCATCAAGGCATTAGAGCAAACCCCCACAATGGAAAAAATTTGTAAGAAGTGCAATATCTCCACTTCCTTTCCCTCTATTAAAAGGAAGGATGTGAACACCTACACTCCCCTTATGGATGTCGAGCGGGAGAGTATAGAGGTAATTGCCGTAACTAGCAGGTGACCCTTAAAATCTCAACCAAAAGCTTTCACAAATTTAGGAGTTCCATTAGCAGTGGTTTATAAGAAGGCTTTAGAGGCAAAAATGGTAAGATCCCTAGAATAAAAAGTCCCTTCTAATCCCTTACCAAAGAGCTACCACCCCAATGAATATTGTGAATATCATCAAGGAGTGGGACACCAAATCAATGCATGCAAAGTTTTGAGACATAGAATCTAGGATCTGATTGACAGTGGTGACATCATCCTTCTTAAAACAAAACCCAATTCAACCCCACCTTACCTCAACCCCAAGTGGCATAACATGGAAGAGTTCAAGTTTGGCTAATATGACTTGTCTGAGATTGAAATCTAAGTCTGAGTTTAAGTTTGTGTCCAAATCTCACAATCTAAATTTGAGTATAGGTCTGTCAACTTATTTTCCTTTTCGGGTATTTTTTGTTAATCATGTCAGTCCATTTTTTGTTATCTTGTAATAAAATTTTCCATTGCAATAAAATATCCATATTTATTTATGCACTTGTCTTTCTTGTTTTAAATAAGGATGAGCTTTAAAAGAAAAAAAAAGAGAAAAGAAAAAAAGGAAAAAGAGAAAGAAAAAAAAAGAAAAAAAAAGAGAAAGAATAAAAAAAAAAGAGAAAAAGAAAAAAGAGACATGAACAGTCAATTAAATCCACCATAGTTAGCATATGTTTGGAATTGAGGTGCCATCAACAATTACTTTGCTAGCTCCTAACCAAAGAAGATCAAGAAATAGACCTCTCATTAAATAGTTGAAGCATAAAATCAAACGATACACCTCAACAAAGGGCAGCAAGTTCTTCAAATATAAAATTAAAAGGTTAAAGCCCCTCAAAATGAAGAAAAGCAAGAAATCATGGTGGAATGTTTTCTCCCAAATTTCATTAATCCAAGACCGCTAAGTTGAAAACCTGAAAGGGCGGCTTAGGCAAAAGTTATAGCTAAAAAAGAGAGAGAGAGAGAGAGAGAGAAAAAGAGAGAGAAAGCTTATCATAGTCATCTTCCTTTGTATCATTCAAAGTTGGTCAAATAATCTTCAATCAATCTGTCTCCTTTCATATCTTCAAAGTGATATTGTCTTCTATGCCTTTATATGATAGTGGAGGCATATCCTTCTAGGTCATCATCATCTTTTGTTAATCCATGTTGTTGTTTAGCTCAAAGAGCTTAGGCATAATTTCTCACATTGCTAGTCTATTATGTTCCTATCTCTCATTAGGAGTATAATCCCTAAGTTGTCTCTTTTCTTTAGTCCTTCAGTCGCTCCTTAAGGCACTTCCTTTCATCCAGTTTATCATCTACGTTCAAGCCAATAAAGTGTCACCCTAAATATCTCTTCAATCTCAAAATGGCAAGGTTATCTTGGCTTGTTCTTTTCCATGAATCATGCTACAAATAGTAAAATCATACAACCTCCCTGACCCATTTTAGAATCTCTGACCCACCTTTAAACCATTCCTAAACCTCAAAATGTACCATCCCATCCTTTCAAGCTCAAGCCTCATACCACCCTTTGCCTTAGTAAAGTCTCATCATCTTTTAAGGGCTAAGCCTATGGGCAAAACTAAAAATCATAAGTCTTTCAAGACTCATCATCCTTAAAGCCAGATTTCTCTAGCATAACCAAAATCAAGTAATGTCTTGCAAAGTTTAAGAAGGGCTCGAACCATTAAGTCATTCCATGTCTCTTTGGCAAAATCTCATCATCCTTGAAAAGATCAAGCCTCCTTGGCAAATTACATCACCCATGAAGTCCAACAGAGTTAAGGCCAACCAATTATATGATGGACGAGAAAATTTTATGCATCCATGTCAAAGGGCAAACCCTCATCCATGAGTTTATAGTATCCTTATGACCAAAACCTCTAACACCATACCTGAGATTAAGCAACCATCATCCAAAAAGGTCTAAAGCACCCTTATAGAAAAGTCCAAGTTGACAAAGCCTTTTAACCAAAAGCCTTCAAGCCTTTACCCTAAAACCCAAGCCCAAAAGCCTTTACCATGAAGCCCAAACCAAGAAGCCTTCACCATAAAGTCCAAAAAGCATTCACCATAAAAATCACTCCTAAAAAGCCTTTACCATGAAGCCTAAGCCCAAAAGCCTTTACCATGAAGCCCAAACCAAGAAGCCTTCACCATGAAACCAAAAAAGCATTCACCATAAAAACCATTTCTAAAAAGCCTTCACTATGAAACCCAAGCCCAAAAGCCTTTACCATGAAGCCCAAGCCCAAAAGCCTTTATTATAAAGTCCAAACCAATAAGCCTTCACCATGAAGCCCAAAAAGCATTCACCATAAAAACCACTCCCAAAAAGTCTTCATCATGAAACCCAAGCCCAAAAGCCTTTACCATGAAGCCTAAACTAAGAAGCCTTCACCATGAAGCCCAAAAAGCATTCACCATAAAAGCCACTCCTAAAAAGGCTTCACCATGAAGCCCAAGCCTAAAAGCCTTCACCATGAAGCCCAAACCAAGAAGCCCAAACCATAAAGCCTAAGCCTAAAAGCCTTCACCATGAAGCCCATTCACAAAAAGCCTTTATTTATGATGACCATAATCTCCCCCAAGGCCAAATCTGATTAAGCCTTCCCTAACTAATTTCTTAGCCTGACCTTTCCTCTAAGCCAGACCTAACCGAGCCTAAGGCAGAACTTAACTGAGTCTTCCAAATAAACTGCCCAAAGGTTGTAACCTGATCAAGCCAAAGTGTCAGACCTGACTAAGCCTTCCATATGAAATTCTTTGAGGACAAGCCTCACAAGCTGACCTTCCCTAAACCTTCCAACCTAGTCACCTTTAAAGACTTGACCCTCCTGATCAAGCTCTTCAATTTAGCCTCAAACCAAATCTTCTCCAAAGTCAAACCTATCTAAACTTAATAGCCTGATCATTTCCAAGGCCACACCTTGCTTAACTTTCCAGAATGACTTTTTCATAGACCAAACTAATAGCCATTAACTAACCAATCTTATACCTAACGTGCCCACTTCACCTCTGACCTAGCTAAATAACTAAAAACCAAATGACCAAACCACTTTCCATTATCATTTTAAAGTGGGGGCACCTCCCTTCCAAATGTTCACCTTTCTGAAATAGGGGCATCTTTCTCCTAAAGAACAACACTTTTATATCAGGACTGATCCTTCACAGGTTCAAGGTATTAGATCATTGCATAATTATTTAGCATTTTTGCATTAAACAAGATCATGAATCAAGGCAGATCGTCAAACTCTAGAAGTAAGATAGATCATCATTCCTACCAGATAGGATCATCATTCCTACTAGACAGGATCACCACTTTGTCGATTCCTACCAAATAGGGTCATCTTCTTTCCTACTAGATAGGATCATCGTCCTACCAGACAAGATCACCACTTCATTGATTCTTACCAGATAAGGTCTCCATCTTTCCTATTAGACAGGATCATCATTCCTACCAGATAGAATACCACTTCATCGATTCCTACTAGACAGAGTTGCCTTGTTTCTTACTAGATGGAATCATCATTCCTACTAGACAGGATCACCACTTTGTCGATTCCTACCAGACAGGGTCGCCTTCATTCTTACCAGATAGGATCACCATTTTGTCAATTCTTACTAGATAAGGTCATCTTCTTCCTACCAGATAGGATCACCATTTTATTAATTCCTACCAGATAGGTTCGTCTTCTTTCCTATTAGATAGGATCACTATTTTGTCGATTCTTACCAAACAGGATCGTTGCCTTCTTTCCTACCAGACAGGGTCGCCTTTTTTCCTATTAGGCAAGATTATCATTTTTACCAAATAAGAACATCACTTTTAACTCCTACCAAAAAGGACAATTATCAAATGCTAATAGCTGATGGATCTCCTAAATATACCGGGGGCATCTTCCTTAAAATTCAACCACACCTCTCACCCAAATATCTAAACTCTGACCTAGACAATAATTTTGTTCCTTTCACCATCTTCCATTCCTAGGTTCATTGTCATCATAATTGCCTTTCAAACAAAGACAATTCTCATAAGGGGGTAACTGTGAACCTTTAATTTTACACCTTCCAGTATGTGTTTGAACCTTAGAAGCACTTAGGCTTAATAAAGAAACCTTTAGAAGTCGAAAACTCTCAAAATAGGAAAATCAAAACATTTCTTTTTGACATTTAAACTCTTTCAAATCATCTGAGACTAAGTAATGAGTGCAACACAACTAGAATCGTGAAAAATAGATGAGAAATAAGCATGAACGAGCGAAAATGGCAAAATGGGCCTATTCTCACAAAGGCCCATGGCATTGCCGTAGAGGCCTGTATGGCACTATTGCAGAAAGCTCTATGGTAACAAAGCTCTTTGCAGCAACTCCAGTGAAAACCCCATTTTTTGTAATCCCACATTGGAATTTCAATGTTTTATCCCTATGAGACCTTGCCTGAGCACCGGTCCAATTTGCTAAGTGGGATCAAAATGCTCATTGGGGTTTGAACTCACGATGGAACCCTCGGGTTCAAATTGGTTGATTTTTGAAAAGAGTCACCACCTTAATTTTATTTTATTTGGGAAAAGATTAAGGGAAAAACCCAATTTGACTCCAACTAATATCCCAAAGGAAAAAGATCACTAGCCTAAAAACCAAAAAGGATTTGGGAACTAGGTTTTTAGTTTATTTAGAAAAATGATTAGTTTGGCAAATTTAATACGAGATGATTTAAAATAAATTTCATGAACAATTTACATAATGCATGAACAATTATATAATGCATGAATAAACAAATAAATAAATATTCATCCAAAGCGATAAATCAATAAAGTAAAGGAATTAACTTTACAATTCAAAACCAAAATAGGGGATACTTCCTCTAGCCCTTATGGGTTCTAGGGAAGTCACAAAAGCAGTCTTCTCTTTGTCCAGCGGATGAACTTGAATTTAGTTATAACTAGCATACAAATCAGTTAAGGAGACTATTTCAGATCTTGCCATGCAGTCAACTAATAGGTCAATATGAGGTAGTGGGAAATCATCCTTAGGGCAAGCTTTGTTCATATCTCGATAGTTAACACACATTCACACTTTACCATTTTCTTTGGAACTGGAACAATATTAGCTAACCATGAAGGGTATGTGATCAGCTCTATGAATCCATTGTCTAGTTGCTTAGTGATCTCTTCTTTAATGGGCAAGGACCATTCTATCTTCAGCCTTTGCAACTTCTGCTTGACTGGCTTCACATGGTCATAGGTGGGGATCTTATGCACTACTATACTTAGGTCTACACCAATCATGTCCTTAAGGGTCCATGCAAAGTAGTCAACAAACTCTTGGATCAACTTGACAAAGCCATCTTTGTTATAACATGCAGATGCAATGAATGTAGTTTTGGGATTTTCATTGATGCTAGTATTGATTGGTTCTTTGCTTGCATCATTTTTTATTTCATTTATCTCTTTTTTGGATGTATTATTTAAATGGGATAAAGCATTAGTGAAACAGAAGACACAAGATCATAAGAAGAAAATTCAAATTTCTTATTGCGAATAAAAGAATCATTGTCCATGGTTACATCAAAATTGAAAGAATGATTATTTACAGACTTAAAAAAAGAAAATGAAGAAAAAGACTCAAGAGACTCTAGCTTAGACTCTAGGTCAGACTGGGATCTGATGAGGATTTCAATGGGAATTTTGACTGGTCACCTCCTCCCTCATAGTACCAGTTGTCAAGTTGGGTTTGGGTTGGTTGGATCAAATAAATGGGATTTGTCTCTTCTTCTCCTTCGATTATAAGGACCTGCTCAAAGAGAGTGGCCTCCATATTTTCCTCCTAATCCTACTCCAAAATGAAAACTGGCTCACAATCCTCCAAGCTCAACCTAGATTCAAAGAATATTTCAAATCCCAGTATCAGTTTCTTGGAAATAGGATAGACCCACAGTTTAGGAAAATCATAATAAGGAAAATCTTCACCTTCTTTCACAAAGTAGCCATTTAGAGTTTTAAAATAGGGGTGCATGGGCTAATCATAGGACTCACCTCTCTTTAGGGCTTTGACCCTTTCCTTGGCCCTTCTTTCCATTTCAGCTAGATCTTCTTCAGTTGGTTCATAGCCGAGCCCAAAAGGTGGAGTGGCTACAGTGTACTCCTTGAAACTTCTTATTCCTTGTTGGCCCTTGCCTAAACCCAATCTAAGAAAGTAATTCATATTCCTCATCATGTTAGCAATAGCAATATTACCATAAGGATCAAAATCAAAAGGAATATATTCTTTACCTCCCTCTGCTTTAATGAACTGGATGGTGTCGGAAGAGAACCCAGTGAGTGGCAATAAAGCTTGGTCAGGTTGAATTTCCAGTATGGGCACAGGATTTAGGCTCTTACTCCTCTTGTGTCCATCCCCCTTGATGGTTACAACAGAAGTTCCATGAGGGAACTTGAGCTTTTGATGCAAAGATGAAGGGATCACTTTAGCTTGATGAATCTAGGGTCTTCCAAGGAGGAGATTAAAGCATGCTGGAACATCAGTAATTTGAAAAGGGATGGGAACAGTGACAGGGCCAATGGTGACATCCAAAGTAGCTACTCCTAACATCTCTCTTTTAGTATTGTCATAAGCTCTTACAATTTAATCTGAAGCTGTAAAATTCGAGACTTCCAATCCCAAACAGCTAGCTACCTTTAGTGGGCACACATTCAAAGCTGACCCATTATCTACTAGTACCATTGGGATAGTCTTACCATAGGTTAGGATCGTTATGTAAAGAGCATGGTTATGGCTTGGCCCCCTTTTAGGCAAATCATGGTCGGTGAAGGAGATGGCAATAGCTCTGGTGGCACTGGTGAGTAAGGCTACCAAGGTTTTAGGGGTGATATCTATTAGAGCTTGGCATTGATTCAAGGCCTTGCAAAGAGCTTGGCGATGAGGGTAGGATGATTGGATTAGGCTCCAAATGGATATGTTGGCCTAGGTCTTTTTGAGTTGTTTAAGAATGAGGTCTTCGTCAGGTTCAAGACTCCCTTTAAATTTCTTAGTTAGAGGTGGAATAGGCTGTATTGGTGGTTAGTTGGTTTGAGAGGTTGGTGTTTGGTGAATTCTACCACTTCTAGTTATAGCATCTATTTCCTCAGCCAAATTGCTCAAATCAAGCACACAACAAAAATCAGAAGCTGATTGAATCAAAGAGATAGGATCAACTTTAGGGTCAGAAGCGGTGATGAAGTTAACTTTGTGGTTTAGAAGTGGATTGGTGGTGATATTGGGCTTGGCTTTTGGTGGAATGATGTCACCACTATCAATTAAGTCTTAGATTTTATATTTCTGGGCTTTGCAAGCATCAGTCTTATGCCCAGCTCCTTGATGATACTCACAGTATTCGTTGGGGTTGTAGAATTTGGGTAATGGATTTGGGGGTGCTCTAGGCTCCTGAGGTTTCATCATTTTTACTTCCAGTGCTTTCTTGTAGACTATAATCAATGGGACCCCAAGATCAGTAAAGGTCCTCCTTTCTAGTCTCAATGGCTGGTGGTGTGAAATGGTTTACTAGTGGTGAGAAATGGTTGTTACCTCCCCCCCTTTTTGACCTACTAAGGAGGTGACATTAGATTGGTAAGGCGTGTTTTTCTTGTATCTGGGGTTAGAGGATTCATCTTTCAAGTGGCTGCTCTAGATTAAATCCTCTATTTTGGAAGTAGTGGAAATGAGGGCTTTAAAGTCTGGTAGATATTGCGTTAGGAGATGATTCTGGTAAATTGGGAGAAGATTTTTGACAATAATGTAAATTTGTTCTTATTTAGTGGGGCAGTTTACCATCTAAGTAGCCTTAGTCCTCCACCTCACAAGGAATATGGAGAAGGACTCCTTGGGAAGCTGTAATACCCAAGGTCTCCATAGCTCATCGGAGTTATAATAATACCATAGAATATAAATTTTATGAGTATAGTATCAATGACATAGTGATAGAAAGACAAAAACTCTTGTTGGTGCTAAATGCTTGAGTGTGTATTTTATAGGATATGAATATTTATTGTATGTTTGATTGAATTAATTTTAGGCAATATGGCTTAGTTTAAGCTTATTATGATATGGGAAGGTAAGATTTAAAATGCCAAGTGAAAAGGGAAAGGAAAAAGTTACAAAAAATTTTTAAGTTTGGGAAACGTTTTCGGGTGGGCTTGTTGATGGGCTTTTGGACTCAAAGCCCAAGCCCATGGAGTGGCTGGCCCTAAGGCCTCAAATTTTGATGGAGCTTGACTAAAGAATGGTTAGAACAAGTTAATTAGGGTTAGGATGAGAAAGGAATTAGGTTAGCCATATTTGTTGACTTATGTCAACTTTACACCAAAGCCTCCTACTTTTCCATCACCATGATTATGTTCACTTTGGTGATGATGGTATTCATTATTTTGATGCTTAGTCACCATACACCTAAGGACCATCTCAACCATCCATCTTGATCAATCTTAGCCCTCCATTTCAAGTAAAAATGTGACCATTGATCTTGTGTGATTAAATCACCATCATCGATTTTATTTGTATATAAAATGAAATTGTGTTAAACCATTTCATTTGTAACCTACACCAAAAATTTCACCCTCACAAAAGACTAAAAACCTCCTAACTTATTCTTCAATTTAGAGCTAAATTTGAAGCATTTCAAGGTGAGATATATTGCTTAAGTAATTCCTTTCTTTCTTTAGCTTAAGTGTGATAAATTGTTAGCAATTATCTCTTTTGTTTTAATCTCTATGATTGGATTTTGGTGCAATGATTTGAAGGAGAGTTAGTTTGGCATGTTAAGTGATGAAATATGAGAATTGGGGTTAAGGATTTGGGGTTTAATAGGTGAATAATAACAAGGGAAGCATGAAAGATCAATGAGAAGAAACTTACATAAGGTTTGGCCAAACTAGGGTTTTTAGGGGAAGTGTCCAAATTTTTTTTTTAACAATATCTAAGGTTATTTGGGATGTTGAAAATGGTTTAAAAATATAAAATTTGAATTTAGAGATTTTATTCAAAAATTGAAATTCTTGAAGGCATAATGCATGATATAAGGAAAGTGTGTAATGTGAAGTGTAGTTTGATGTTTGATTGTTATGGTAGGCTTTGCATGACATTAATTTCATCTTGGCAAGATCAATTTGAGATTTGATTGAGAAATTTTGGGTTATCCCCAAATCATCCCAATTTGGTAAAATTAGGGTTTATGGGAATTGAAAGAGATTAGTTTCAATTGGTGAATGAGTGTTGATTGTTTGAATATTAGTTTGATAAACATGGAATTTAATTAAGGAATTAGAAAGGAAAAGGAACCTAATTGTTTTAATGAAAGGACTTGGACAATATGGGATTTTGAAATAAAGTGATTAAATAGTTAATGTGTTTATGTATGTTATTGTTTAATGTATTGGAATGTGTTTTGGTGATTAGTAGTAGGAAGTTGATGTTAAGTTGAGTTAGAATGAGATTAGCAAGTTAAAGGAGTAGGAATTAATGTATGATTATTTGGGGTGTATTTGTAGAATTGAAAGGCAAAGGCATTACTCGAGATACCGAGGAGCCTCGTTATAATCTACATTAGAACTATCAGTATAGGAACAAAGGAGCAAAAGGTGAGTACTTAATAATATAATATGCCTTGTTTCATATACTTGAACCTTTATTGTTTCAACCTTAACGGTTGAATTGTTTCTATGCCTTCAAAAGTTGAATGGCTCATTGACATTCCACAATCTTGATTTCTTGATAAGCTTAATCTGCTTATTGAATATTGAACCGTTGATATAATACTTTCTTGATTATTAAGCCCAAGTGAGTCAAACATTTCTTTATGGCACTTGGCCAAATGAGCCTTATTGCTTCATCTCATAATATGATCAATGATGGGAATTTTGATTATTTATTGATATATTATCCATTAAATTATTTCATAGATGGAAAGGAAAAATGTTTTAATGATACTGTGATAAGCAGAATACCCCTCTGATGTGGGGCAATACATCAGCCTTATGCACAATGGTAATGAACCCACGGATAGGGTAAAGAGTATTCAAACCCTAGCTGGGAAGGGTTTATGGTCCCCAGTACATACGATCTAATCAGTTGTATATGTGACTGATATGGGGAGTGAGCAAGGCGTAAGCTGCCACTCAAATGATAATATGGGAAACACACCGTTTCCATAAGGAACATATTTTGCTAAAAATGCAATATTTACTGTATATGGAAAACTATTTTATAAGAATAACTCTAGCTCCATTTTACTTCTTTGCTATAAGAAATTATCATTACACCACCCACCATTTGTTTATTTTATCCAGTATTATTTTGTACTCACTGAGCTTTATCTCACCCCATAGTTGTTATTTATTTTCAGGATCAGTTGACGGTTTGGCAAGGTAAATTCCAAGTTCTACATCTCTGCTTGGAAATTGCGTTGCTGATTTTGGTATCATCATGTAAATATCTTGTTATAATTTTGGAGGTTTCATTCTAGAGCTCCATGTTTTGTTAAAAGTCTGTAATAATGGTATAACTTAGAGTATCATTAATATGTGTGGTTGGGTATTATCTTACTATAGTCCAGATGTATGATTAATACTCACTTGAGTTGCAATTAGTATATTGGAAAATGGAGTTCAAAAGTGATAAGTATGAAAATGAATTTAGACATTGAATGACTATTACATGGGAATTATGGCTACGATCTTGGGTTAAGGATAACATAATGGTAATAGCTTATGAGTTATAGGTTGTTCTACGGGTTTAGGTGACCTTACGTCTCCCTATGCCCTAGGACAGTTGTGGCTCAAAGATGGGTCGTGATAGAAGTTGCTTGGTTATTTCTAGATCCCTTCCTGTTATATCCACCTCAACATTGTAATGGTACTACTTGACAAATGCATTGCATATGTCATCCCAAGTTCTTTTCTGATTTGGGTTAAGGTCAAGTAACCACTTCACTTGAGTTCTAATAAGAGATTATTGAAATAATTGAGCCAAAAGTTCATCATCCACTCCAAATGGCTTCATCGCCCCCACGTACATTTTCAGGTGAGTTTTGGGACAAGTGGTCCCGTTGAATCTATCAAGGTTTGTCATTTTAAACTTGGGTGGAAATCTAGCATTGGGAAAGAGGGTCAAGTCACTAACATCAACCAAGTCATCATGCCTCTTCAGATTCTTAATGGTCTTCTCCAAGACTTTAAATTTCTCCATAAAGGGCTTTAGCTCAAGATGTGAAAAAAGTTCCTTCCCTTGAAAAGGATCCATGGGAGAGGAAGTAGTAGAGTGAGTAGCAACCTGTATGGGTTGTGATGAGATACTAGGAATTTGCATGGGTGGGGTGGTGATATTTGGCAATTGAATAGATGGTCCATTAGCTACTGCTTTTCCTCTATCAGTCAGGTCAATAGTTGTTTTAGAGGAGGAGGCAGTGTTTGTGGGGATTTGTGTCAGGCCATAGGTTGTGTGACTTGGGTTCAAGGTAGGTGAGGTCGCGGCTAGATTAATGGAGACTTGGCCAATCATACTTTGGACCTCTTCAAGAATAGACTGTCTCTGTTCTTGAAACTGGGCTTTTTAGGCTTCCAGAGCAGCTTGAAAATTTCTCTCCATAGTTGCAAGTTGTTTCTCTTGTCTCACTAGAAGGCTAGTCATGAATGCTTCCATTTGAGAGGTCTCTTCCTCTTGATGAGTCTCAATTGGGTCAGTGCCAATGGGGAGGTTGCTAGTTTCTTCAGCCATCTTAGATACCTTACAAGGGTCAAACAGAAAAGGGTAAGTGTTTGTCTTAAAGATAGGGAAAGATCAAGATTCAAGGCGATCACAGACATTTGGATGATGATGTATTATTGGTTTTGGGCTAACAGTTTTTTTTAGGATGATGGGCTTTTGCATTTTGTTCAAGGTTCTTGAGTTTATGCATGTATGCAGGAATGAAAAGTTATTTCATGGATATGCAAATAAGCTTGATTAGGGTACATACAACCTATGGTCCAAGTTCTAGATGCATTACATGAAAAGGTAAGGGTGGTTAGTATAGGGTACCCATCACATTAGAGCAGCGATATACCTAACCACATGTGAGTCAAGGAGCCTTGCGTGGGTCCAACAGTACGTGCACGCTCGTTACACCTTTGAAAGGATCAAAGGATTCATCGCGGGGTGGATGATTTCACTATTGGCAAATAGACCCAAGGAGTGTTACCCACTCAATGTTACTTTCTATCCATTGTTTTCCTAAGAAATCTAGGTTAAAAAGGCAAGGAGCCAATGCAAATGATGCATGAAAAGTCATTTATGTATTAAAAGTGCCAAACTTTGATTTAAACCAATTGGTAGTCCTCTTATTCCTTTTGTTAAAAAGAAGCAGTCCCCAGCAGAGTTGCCAGCTATGAGGCCTCGCCTAAGTACCGGTCTGATCCGCTAAGTGGGATCAAAATGCTCATTAGGGTTTGAACTCACGATGGAACCCTCGGGTTTAAATTGGTTGATTTTTGAAAAGAGTCACCACCTTAATTTTATTTTATTTGGGAAAAGATTAAGGAAAAAACCCAATTTGACTCCAACTAATATCCTAAAGGAAAAAGATCACTAGCCTCAAAACTAAAGAGGATTTGGGGAATAGGTTTTTGGTTTATTTAGAAAAATGATTGGTTTGGCAAATTTAATATGAGATGACTTAAAAAAAATTTTATTAACAATTTACATAATTCATGAACAATTATATAATGCATGAATAAACAAATAAATAAATATTCATCCAAAGCGATAAATCAATAAAGTAAAGGAATTAACTTTACAATTCAAAACCAAAATAGGGGATACTTCCTCTAGCCCTTATGGGTTTTAGGGAAGTCACACATTCCCCAAAATAATTCTAAAGCAATAAGTAAAGAAAAAATACTACAAAAGAAAGACAAAATCAATATAATAAAGAAAACAAACTAGATGCAAATATTGCAAAGAAAAGAGTTGATTGATAAAATAATATACAAGAGAATGATTATATTTTATTTAAATTGGATTTCATGCTTTAAACAAGAAAGCCTATGTATCCCTTTGAATAGGACTCAAAATCCACGTAGTTCGCCCTTTTTGCGAAGGGGTTAGTTTAGCCTAGCCATTTTATCCGATTTTAGTTCATTGATTAAAAGGTGGGTTGATTGAATAAATAAGCAGAATTATTGATTGATTACCAAGTTGTTAATTAGGTCAGATTTTAATTAACAAGTTGATGCAACAATTTAATAGTTTACCTAGTCGACTAAATCAGACTCTAATCAACATACCTCAAAGTAATGAAAGAAACGATAAAACATGCAAAACAAATAAATAATGAACGAAAAGAATAAACTAAGCAATCCTAAAAAAACAAACAAAACAAAACAAATAGAATGATATAAAGCAAAAGAAAAACTAAAATAAAACAAAATAAGAGAACAAGAAAATAATTACCTTACGAGAATAAGACTTAGGGATGTATAGCGGATGAAGCGGGTGACTAGATTGTAATTCCACCTTTTCAACTCGATGGAATGACAACCTTAGAACAAGAACTTGGATGGTGTTATTGGGACCTCCTCGGACTAATTTGAGGAGAGCTACCTTGAAAAAGACCACCTTAACACAACAAAACAAAATAAAATAAAATTTTAAATTAAAAGTTCGTTCCTTTTGGACCAAACCTTAAAGAATGTTGATTGCTTTGAAATCAATTAGTTTGATTAAGCAATTCTAAGTGTAGAAATGAGGTAGGAAGGTAGTGCTTTTATATGGAAAGGATTGGGAGCATAAATGGCAAGTTTCATATGTGGGATTCACTTCCTAATGCTCAAAACCATACAAGAAGTCTCTGAAATTGCATAGAAGGTAGATTGGCATACAATAATTGGACAGGAGCCATGCGGTACCACACAAGAGCTATACAGTTTTGCACAGGCTCTATGTAGTATCGCACAAAGGCTGTGCACTCATGGGCTGCCCTGTGCAGTCCCTATGGCCCATACACCCCCTTTTACTTCGTTCCACCCCATTTCAAATCCGCTTTAAGCCCAGTTTGATTCTATGGGTTCCTAATTTAGTGCCGGTTGTCTGGAGGTGCAAATATGAGGGTTCACAATCCCTCTAATCTTTTTCTATATATGGAGGACCTATCCACACTTCAAAGCACTAACTTTTAGAGCTTGAAAAATATTAACTTCAAGCAAATCACTTTGCATTTGCTCCTTGCTTCGCAAAGTAAGTTGGGGTTTTCTCCTCGATTCCTACTCAACTAGTTAAAGGCTTTTCACCCGCCTGTTCGAGGCAAGTCTATTGCCTAAGGCTTGTTTCTCTAGTATAAGGCTAGCCACTACCCACCATCTAATGCTAGCCACTGCTTACCATCCGAGGTGAGCTGCCATGCCATCCAAAGCAAACCGCTGCCCACCATTTGAGGCCAACCACCACCCATCATCCAAAGCTAGCTGCCGCCAATAGTCCAAAGTTAGCCGCCACCTGTCATCCTAAGCCAGCCGCCCCATGCCATCCGAGGCTAATCATCGCCTGTCATCTGAGGTAACCTTCTTTTCCTTTAATTTTCTTTTGTCTAAATTTCTTTGCCTCTTTTAGTTAGTTAATTAAATTGATTCATCTAGTTGCTAGCTAATCAGCTCGATAATCAATTAAGTTAATTAATTAACTCAACCCTATTTTAATCAATCAATGAAAACATGATAAAGTGGCTAGGCTAAACTAACCCCTTTGCAAGAAGGGAGAATTGCATAAGTTCTGATTCCTATTCAAAAGGATACATAGGCATACTTGGTTTAGGCATTGAATCCAATTAAAACTAACCAAGTCTCCCCCCTATCACCTTCTTCACTTGCTTTTATTTTGCTTTCCTTTACTTTTGATATTAGGTTTAGTTTAGGGAATATGTGACTTCCCTAGAACCCATAAGGGCTAGTGGAGGTATCCCCTAAGTTTGGAATTTTCTTGTAATATTAACTTTTTCTTATTTCGAACCATAACTATATTTTTACTTTATTGTTGAAATAGATGAATTGAATGATCATGCATATTATAAATTGTTCATGCATTTTAATTTGTTCATGAAATATATTTTAAGTCACTCTTATATTCATTGTCCAAACTTATTTTGTTAAAATAAACTCAAAACCAAGTCCCCGAATCCTCTTTGGTTTCAAGGCTAGTGATCTTTTTCCTTTGGATAATAATTGGAGTCAAATGGGTTTTTTCTTTATATTTTCCTAAATAAAAATAAATTAAGGTGGCGACTCTAAGAAATAATTTTCAAACCTATCAAAGATAAGCCTGAGGGCTTCCTCGTGAGTTCTTTCCCAAATAAGCATTTTGATTCTCTTGAGTGGATCAGACCAGTGCTCGGGCAAGGCCTCACACCTAGCTCCTTTTCTGTAATAACCCACATCTACCCTAGGAGTTTTAGTGACAAATTATTTGAATTTAGGCTTATTGTGATAAATTGTATGACTATATGAAAATTCATGTGTGACATGATTTATGAGTTTGGGGCATATTAAATTAATTTTAATATGCCTAATATGAATTGTTATTGTGAAATAAATGATTTGAATAAAATGCATTAGCATGAAATAATTTATTTTTCATAAAATGAATTTTCATATAAAAAGATGATTTTTAAGCATAAAATAATTTTATGGGTATTTTAAAAATATTTTTAAATAATTTTTTTGGGGGAAATTTTAATGAACATAATAAGAAAAATATTTTATTTTTAATTACCTATAATCAGCCCTAAATTAATTAAAAAACCCAAATACCCAAAAGCCCACTACACTAAAATACTTCTAACCTAGCTCATTAAGGGCAAACTTGAAAATTGCACCCTAAACCCTAATATATAATGAAAATTTTGGCCAGCACTCTTATTTCAGCAGTCATCACTCTATTTTTCTATATCTTGATAGAAAAATTCTCTCAAATATTTCTCTCTACCAAAATTCATAAAAAAATCCTTCAAACTTGCAATTTCGCGACCGTTTCATAAGTTTTTCTTTTCCTTTCAATTTGCTATTTGATTTTTATGAAAATAATCTTGGAAAAATTATTTTGAATTAAATATTTACTGATTTTTACTGATAAAATTTGAGATAGGTTATTTCTTGAGAGAAAAATCAATTTTTCCATCAAAAGCACCAACTTCTCTATGCGATTTCTCTAAAAAGTGAATCCTGTAACTCAAAATTGAAATTTTTATGCATAGGCCATATTAGGGGGGGGGCGATTCCTGCATGAATGTTTTCTAAACTAATTTTTGATGTGTTTTGATGAAAAATACTAGATTAAATTATATTTCTGCATATTTCTGCGACTACTGAAAAGTTTTAAAAAACAAAAGAATTCAAGGTTTTTGCACTAGAACTTAGAAGTTGGAAAATTCTATTACTAAATTAATATGTGGCTGCCAATTTGTGTGAGAAAGCATGATAATATGATATTTGTTTTGTTTAGATAAAAAATAATGATTTGAATCATGTGTCTGTATATTGCTGTAATGAACGAAAAGCGCGGAAAGCGTGAAAACTCATGATTTTTTACCTAAGCCTTAAAACTTAGAATTTTTTTTGTATAAATACTATCTATGGCTGTCAAATCATGCATGAACATGTTTTAAACTGATATTTTCTGAGTTTGAATGAAAAATAGTGGTTGAAACAACCTGTTTACGTATTTCTAAAATGACCGAAAAATACTGAAAATAAAAAAACTCATGGTTTTGTACCCTATAACCCAAAAAGTTGAATTTTCATGTGTGAGGGATACTATGTGTGGCTGATTCATATGAATTAAAATTTTAAAATGATTTTTGTTGTATTTACATGAAAAATCTTGGTTCAAACCATATTTTTACATATTTCTGAAATAGATGGAAAGTGTAAAAAGAAAGAAAATTTAATTTTTCCTTTGGTGATACATTCGGCCTACATCAATATTTTTTTTCCCAATATTTATAATTTTTATGTGATATGTTTTGATGATTATTGACATGTATATATGAATAATAAATGATAAAATTTCATGTTAGTTGAAGGTATGACCCTAGATAAGCTTAAAGGCATTTTGGTATACTTAAGGTATACTTAAGGTATCTTAACCTTATATTGTGATTAGAATGCAAATGTGATTGGGAAATATAGAACTAGATGTTATGATGACTTGATAATAAATACATGGTTTTGAGTTGATGAAGTGACAATTGTATAAAAACGATCATAAGAGTTAAGCATGACACTTGAAAGGTTAATTGTTAAGTTGACATGTATGGAAGTGTAAAGTGAATTAAGATAATTGTTAAAGTGAGATGATATTGAGGTATTGATATGATTGTAATGTGTTCTCATGTGAGCCTATAAGGTCTAAGTATGCAAGACTTTTAAAGTCAACGTGTTACGTGCAAGTGATGAGTACACCTATATGTGAACTCTAAGTGTATGTGTATGCTATATGCGCATGGGTAGTTATGGGATAGAAGCATCATGAGTTAATAAATACTAAGTATTAAACTAAATATTATGTTAGAGTTTGAGGAGATTTAGAAGTGCAAAGGGACTACGTATACTAGGAGCAAAGGAACCCTAAGGTGAGTAAACACTATGCTCATGTTACAAGTATGAGTAAACATCGTATTCATTCTACAAGTGCGAGTAAATGCCATGTCCATGTTATAAGTGTGAACAACATTATGTTGTGTTATAAGAATGTGATATATTGTTATGTAAGCCTTTGTGATCTTTGAAACCCAAGTTCCTTTTATCCAAAAATTTAATTAAGTGATTTCTTTGTAAAACTTGGGTTGCCAAAGGACATTTGGTCCAAAACTATTTTGTTTATCCAATGAGAATTTCTTGTGATTATCACTCTAACTTATATTCTTTATGGAACTACACTATTCTTATATCTTTTGTTCAAAATAAGAAATTGCAATTGCTATTGGGATACATGTTATTGATGGCTTAAATGTTATTGTTATATATATGATTACCATAAGCTCTTACTATGGTACTTTTAACCCTTTTTTTATGCAGAAGTTCTCATACCGATGTGAGTAATCATTGGCTATGTGCTCCTCGTACCGATGCGAGTAATCATCGGCTATGTGCTCCTCATACCGATGCGAGTAATTATCAGCTATGTGTTCGAGTGATTATGGCAATAGCCTTCACTTTATGTGTTATATGTTCGAGTGATTATGGCAATAGCCTTCACTCTATGTGTTCGAGTGATTATGGCAGTAGCCTTCACTCTATGTGTTATAAGTGTGATTTCTGCGAACCTTTCTAAACTACAAACTATGAATCATGAACTATAAGTTATGAGCTATGAGCCCTTTCTAAGGGATATGTGTTATTGTACAATCCCTATTGTTTACTCATTGAGATCATCTATCTCACCCTTTTTCCTTGTGTGGTTCCAGGTGAGCATTATGAGGAGGCAAGGTGATGGCTCAAGCATCCTACTTCGCTTGGGAAATTCCTTGTCCAAGAAAATTATTTTAATATATCATGAACCATTATCCTTAGATGCTCTAGGAATATTCATTTTTGGATGTTTATTTTGAAATGTTATCCTTTGAGGTTTTAATTGAATTCTAAATATTATTTCCTTATGGATTATGTTTAAAGTATATTTTAATTATACTTCCGCAACTTAAAGTTTTCAAAAAAAAAAAAAGGGTTTATTTAAGTTAATGTAAGAGGTTTTTGGTACGATCCTAGGTAGTATTTGTATAAGTATAAGTGGGTTCTACGGACGTGGGTGACCTTATGTCTCCCCATGTTCTAGGACCGTCATGTCTCTAAAGTTGGGATGTGACATTTTCCTTTTCAAATATTGCCAAAATGTTTACTAAATTTAATAAAGATGTCATGGATAAGCTTTTAGCCTAGCTATTAGAGCAATAAGAAGAGATGTTCAAGAGACAAGCAACCTAAAGGGAGGCCATTCTAAATGATGTCAATGACATACCAAGCAGGGTTGGCATAAACCAAACCGCAAGTCCCATTCTCTAAAATCCACTCAATCTAGACCAAAAATCTGACATTGGTTTAGGCACATGCTTCTTCTTCCTCTAAGTCAACTTCTGAAACTATACTTTAGCCATCACTTCTCTTATCATATATCATAAAAATCGACCCACTCTCCCATCCAACACCTACTAAACCACCACAAATCACCTCATCTCTTATGGATCCTTTCCAAGGGAAGGAAACCAAACCTAACCCTAAGCTTGAGACCTTCTTGCCTAAATTAGAAGCCATGGAGAAATAATAAAAAGTCTAAAGAAGAAGGAAGGCATGATTGATATAAGTTCATTAAGCCTTTTTCTTAATGCTCGGTTGCCGCCAAAATTCAAGATGACAAATTTGGACAAATGTGAGGGTCACACTTGCCCTAAAATCCATTTAAAAACATATGTAGGGGTAATGCATCCATTTGTTCTTAATAACAAGCTCCTTGCTCAACTCTTTCAATAAACCCTTACTAGTGCTACCTTGAGATGGTTTATGACTTGGATGACACTCAAAAATAGACTTGGGATGGCTTTTGCAAATTATTTGTCAAGTAGTACCACTACAACATTAAAATCAATGTCATAAGAAGAGACCTAAAAACACTAAGCAGCTTCCCCATGAGTCCTTCTCCATGTTCCTTATAAGGTAGAAGGCTAAAGCTGCTCAAATTATAGACAAGTCAATCGAGCAAGAAAAGTGGATATCATTGCCAAGAATCTACTCCCGACCTATTGAGCCCACTTGTTAACATAATACCTACATGTGAACCCTCAAATTTACATCTTTGGGATTTGGCTACATCTTGACACTTGCTAAAATTAGTGCACTACATAGAGTCAGTATGGCAATCCTGCTAGCCAAATAATGGGCAGGAGTCAAGGGCGCAGCACCCCTTGCGGGGTGAGAGGTAGCATCCGATTAAAAAAATAAATTCCCTCAAACTTGCTCTTTAGATGATTAGTACTTAATTACAAACCCATAGAATCAAACTGAGCCCAAATCGAATAAAAAATGGATGAAAACAAGTTGAAAAAGATGTGTGATAGCCCGCAGTCCTACTGCTGCAACTCGCAGCTAGCTATAGCAATTGCAATGGCTATTGCAGGGGTCCCTATTGCAGCCAAATGAACGTTATAGTTGCCATTGCCCTAGATCAATTGCCATAATGAGTTTTTCCTGATTCCATAATAAAAATTCACTATTTAAAGCCCCAGACTCCTCCTATAAATACCTTGTACCTCCTAACAACTTTCACACACAATGACATACTTCCATACTCCCTCTAAAGCTTTCTAAACCTTATTTCTAAGCCTCCCAATCATCAAAACCCTCTTTCTAAACCTCATAATCTCTAAAAACCCTATTCTAAAACCTCTTCCATCACATAATACCCTATTTATACGCATCCTAATAACCGCAAACCCTATCTCTAAGCCTCCTAATCAAGAAAAGATGTGATTTAAGCTCTTCCTTTCAAAAGGAATTTATGGTGCTCAAGCAAGGGTGTGATCCAAGTCCCTCTAAGAAGAGTTCATGCCATTCAAGAGTCTTTCTTCCAAAAGGAGTGCTCGTGCTATCCCCAAACCAAGGTGGAACTTAGATCTGGTGCCTAGCTCGCTCCCTACATTCCTTGTCTCCAAAAGCCAAAGATAAAATTTCTTTCCTTTTCTTTTTCAATTCTAATTTCAAGATCTAAATCTAAAAAGATATAATTTTTATTAATTAAAATCTGACCAAATTAATAAATCTCTAAGCCTTTAAAATCAATTAAAATATGCTAACAAAGGCAATGACTTAAAAACCCATCCTTCGCAAAAAGGAAGAACTGCATGGGGTTTGATTCCCATTCAAAGGAATACATAGGCATGCACTCTCTAAGGCATCAACTCCATTAAAATTAACAACTTCTTCTCTCTATTACCTTCTTCACATAGTTTAGGGTCGAAATTGCTTTTCTTAAAAGAAAGTCAAAACTTTAGTTCTCTTACAATTGTTTTATTACTTTTTCTTACTTTAGTTATTTAGGTTATATTTAGGAAATGTGTGCTTTTCTTAAAAGATCCCTTGATTTTGACATTTTGACTTGTAATAATTTTAAGTAGTTTTCCCTTATTTTTCACATTTTGCAATTGTCATTATCTCATATTTGCAATACATTGCACAAATAATATTTGTTTGATGCATTATATTATATCTATTCATGTATAAATAAAAGCCTCTTTTTACAAAAGCTATTTTGTATTTAAGCCAAACTAATTTTTTGTATTATTTTAACCAAAACTTAGTCCCCGAGCCTTCTTTGGTCATTCTAGGACTAATGCTTTTCCTTGGGATAAATGGTATAATTTTGGAGTCAATCAAATTGGATTTTTCCTTTAATTTTTCCAACTAAAATAAACAAAATTAAAGTGGCAACACCTTTTGCAAATTACAATTTACAAAATACAATTTTTTGAACTCGTAATGGGTTCCAATTATGATGTTTCTCCCAAAGAGCATTTTTTATTCTCTTTAGCAGATTGGGATGGTGCTCTGGTGAGGCCTCACAGTTAGTGACTCCACTGAGGACTTTGAAATCTTTTTCAAAATGAAAAATGAAAGTGGACTACTCTTGGTAAAATAAAAAGTTTGGCTTTTTAGTACAAAATAGCTTTTCATGCATCACTACATTAGGCTCCTTGTCCAAAACCCTACTTTCTTAGGAAAATAAAGGATAGATAGTAACATTGAGTGGACAATTAAGTCTGCTTGTTGATAGCGAAATCATCCAGCCCACAATGTATCCCCTAATCCTTTTAAAGGTGTAACGAGTATACAAGTACTATTGGACCCACGCGAGACTACTTAACTCATATGTGGTTAGGTATATCACATCTCTAATTTGATGAGTTCCCTTTCAAGCCACCCTTACCCTTTCATGTAATGACTCATAGAACCTTCCTTTAGGATTATATGCACCATAATACTGAACTTGGTATTTCATGAAACCTTTCTCAATCATTCATTCATACATGCATACATAGCTTGAACATTGTTAAGAGTCTAAAACCTATCCATACATCTTCACACCCAAAATCCATCGTCCACCTAAACCCATAATCAAAACCCAAAATCCATAGTCCACCTTAAATCCATGGTCCACCTAAACCCATGGTCAAGGACCAAAACTCATGGTTCACCTAAACCCATGGTCAAAACCTAAAATTCATGGTCTATCTAAATACATGGTCAAAACCCAAAACCCATGGTCCACCTAAACCCATGGTAAAAACACCTAAAACCTATAGTCTACCTGAACCCATGGTCAAAACCTAAAACTTATGGTTCATCTAAACCTATATCAAACTCATGGTAAAAATAAACCCATTATGGTACAGTCACAACCCAAATTCCTAGACCGTGATTGTCCTTAAGTTCAGGGAGACCTAAGGTCACCTAAACCTATAGAAGACAATAGATTTGATAATCACTTCTCAAGCCTTCCCAAGATTGGAACCAATTCATCAAACTTAGTATTCTGAGGCCATTTCATATTCATGAATAGAACATCATTCATAAGTACCAACTAATGTTGTCCATGCATTCTTACTTACTAATATATGTACTTATACATAACGATTATCATTAATTATTTACAATACTTATCAATGTACAAACTCTAATACTATGCCTTAGTGCACCATGGAGCTCTAATTTGTTTGTCTTAAAAAATAGTACAAGTAGCACAAAATAACATCTTAGCAAGTCCTAAATGGAGGAGCAAAGCTCATAATTTACCATACTATGGTTCATTTCAATCTAGAAAAAGTCATAACTATAGGATGAGACTAGCTCAGTAAGTATGGGATAATATAACATAGTATACAAGTAATATAGAGTGGTCTCACTTGAGTTGGCACAAGATAACAATAAAGTGATATTAATAAAAATTGGCTATGCTGTATTTAAAATGCATTTTTAGCATATATAATATTGCTTTAAAAGCGGAAAGCTTCCCACACATAAATATTAGAGTGGTGGTATATGCCTTGCTCACTTATAAATATCACACTATGCAAAACTAATTGGGTTTTGCAGTTAGGCATTCCCCCCTAACAGAGGTCGGGTACTCTCACCCTACCTATGGGCTTATACCAAGTGCACACGGTCTAATGTCTTTTCTCACATCAGAGAGGATTTTTGCTTAGTTGTGGGTGTTTATAAAAGGCATATTCTCGACTCATACTAGGAATTCAATGAAATTAGTTTAGTATAGTAATCATTCCTATCATTGAGCAAATATGGAGCCTAAGCAAAAGGTTCATCTCAATCAGTATCACATAAGAAAGGTGTGTGTTTCCAAGGGCTTAGCAATCAATGGGCAATCATACATGTCTATCAAGCATTGTTTCAATACATATCAAAGAATGATAATTCACCAATTGTTGTAAGGAAAAGCATGACTACATTACATTATCACGTACTCACCTTAACTCCTTTGCTCTTATCGATTGTATGTTTTCAATTTGTTTAAGGTTCTTCTTGGTTTTGAGTAATCTCCTTGCCCTTACCTCGAGGTTCTACATCCATAGCATTGCAAATACACATTAATTAGTAATTAATGGTGTTACTCATTGTACCTTTAGATTACATTCCTTATTCATGTAACAACTCATATCTACCCTAGGAGTTTTCGTGAAAAATTGCTCGAATTTAAAGTTGTTGCGACAAAATATGTGATTTTATAGACATTAATGTATTATGTGATTTATGAGTATGTGGTAGTTAAATTAATTTTAATATGTCTAATATGAGTTATTATTGTGAAATAAATGATTTATATGAAGTGCATTAGCATAGAATAATTTATTTTACATAAAATAAATTTTCAAGCATGTAAACAACCTGCACCCACCCTAAGAATTTTCGTGATAAATTGCTTGATTTAGAACTAATAAGGTTAAGTTTGTGCTTGTGTGAAAATTTGTGATCTAAGTGATTGATGAGTATGTGGCATATTAAATTAATTTTAATATGCATAATATGTGTTGCTAATGTGAAATAAATGATTTACATGAAGTGCATTTGCATAAAAGAATTTATTTTAAATAAAATAAATTTCCATGCATAAGACAATTTTTAAGCATAAAATAATTTTATGGGTATTTTAAAATATTTTTAAATAAATATTTTTGAGAAAAATGTTCCAGAATTAATAAGAAAAATATTCTTTTTATTTTAATTCTATTCAGCTGAAAATTTTAAAGGGAAAGCCCAAATACCCAAAAGCTCACTACACAAAAATCCTCCTAACCTATTTCATTAAGGGTATTAGTGGAAATTCCACTTCAACCCTAGTATTTATTCTAAATTTCGGCCAAACAAGGGTTTTCAGTAGCCATTCTCTTATTCTTTTTGTATTTTGGCAAAAAATCCTCTCAAAATATTTCTTTCTACCGAAATATTGAAAACACCTTATCGTTTTGCGATTCCATGACCGTAATTGTAAGTTTTTATTTCTAAACTGATTTCTATGAAATAAATTATGGGAAAATTATTTTGAACTATTTGATTACTGATTTCTACAGATTCAATTCTGTTTGAGTGAATTTTTGGGAGAGAAAATTTATTTTCTATCGAAAACACGATTCTTTCCGCAAGATTTCTCCAAAGGTGAATCCTATAACTTAAAATCACAATTTTATTGCATAAACATCATTGGGGGGGGGGGGGGGGGGGCGGCGCGATTTTTACATGATGGTATTCTAAACTGATTTTGATTTGTTTTGATGAAAAATATTGGATTAAATAATATTTTTTCATATTTCTGCGATGACCGAAAAGTTTCAAAAAATAAAGGAATTCAAGCTTTTCGTGTTAAAACTTGGAAGTTGGAAAATTTTGTTCATTCATGAATATATGGCTGCTGATTTATATGTATAGGTGTTCTAATATGATATTTGTTTTGTTTAAATTAAAAATAATTATTTGAATTATGTGTCTGTTTATCGCTGAAATGAAAGAAATGCGCAGAAAGCGCGAAAACTCATTTTCACCTAAGCCTTTGAACTTGGAAGTTTTTGTATAAACCCTACCTATAGCTGCCAATTCATGAAGGCATGTGTTCTAAACTGATGTTTTCTATGATTGAATGAAAAATAATGGTTTAAATAACCTGTTTACATATTTCTGAAATGACCAGAAAATACCAAAAACAAGAAAACTTATGGTTTTGTGCACTATAATGCAAAAGGTTGAATTTTTATATATTAATGACACCAATAGTGGCCGATTCCTATGAATTTATATTTTAAAATGATTTTTGTTATGATTACATGAAAAATGTTAGTTCAAACCATGTTTTTACATATTTCTAAAATAGATGGAAAGCACAAAAAGAAGAAGAATTTGGTTTTTACCTTAATGATGCATTCGACCTATAAAAACATTTTTGTCCAAATGTTTATAAATTTTATGAGATGTGTCTTGATGATTGTTGACATGTATGTATGTATAATAAATAATAAAATTGCATGTTAGTTGAAGGTATAATCCTAGATAAGCTTAAATGCATTTTGGTATACTTAAGGTATCTTAATATTATATTGTGATTAGAATGCAAATGTGATTGGGAAATATGGAACTAGATGTTATGATGAATTGATGATGAACATATGATTATGGGTTAATGAAGTGAAAGGGATCATAAGAGTTAAGCATGATGTTTCAAGGATTAATTGTTAAGTTGACATGTATAGAAGTGTAAAGTGAACTAAGATAATTGATAAGTGAATTGATATTGAGGTAATGATATCATGATGACTAAAAAAGGTATTGATATGATTACAATGTGTTTTCATGTGAGCCTATAAGGCCTAAGTATGCAAGACTTTTAAAGTCAACATGCTATGTGCAAGTGATGTGTACACTTATGTGTGGACTCTAAGTGTATGTGTATGCTATATAAGCATGGGTAGTTATGGGATAGGAGCATCATGAGTAAATAAATACTAAGTATTAAATCAAATATTATGTTAGATTTGAGGAGCTTTAGAAAGTGCAAAGGAGACTACGTGTACTAGGAGCAAAGGAACCCCAAGGTGAGTAAACATTGTATTCATTCTTCAAGTGTGAGTAAACATAATGTTCTTGTTACAAATGTGAACAACATCATGTTGTGTTATAAGAATGTGATATTGAATATGAACCTTTATGATTTTTGAAACCCAAGTTCCTTCCATTGTAAATATTATTATATGATTTCTTTATCAAGCTTGGGTTGCCAAAGGACATTTGGTCCAAAACTATTTTGTTTATCCAATGAGAATTTCTTGTGATTAACATCCTAACTCATATTCTTTCTAGAACTACACTTTCATTGTATCATTGTTTGAAAACTAAACCACTATTGTTATTATAATACATGTTATTGTTGCCTTATGTGATATTGTTAATTGTGTTTACCAATAGCTCTAGCTATGGTACCTTTTTAACTTTTATGCAAATCCTTATGCTGATGCAGGTAATCATCGGAACCTGTGCACACGGTCTTAACCCGATGGATAGGGGTAGTGTATCCACCTCAGCTAGAAGGGGTGGTTCTAGTCGTGGGGCCTGATCAGCTTCACGCTTTCTACGTGATAAGAGTTAGAATTTCGTATAAGGTCACCTCTCCTCTATGTGTATGAGTGATAGAGCAACAGCCTTCACTCACTATGTGTTATAAGTGTGATTTCTGCAAACTTGCCAAATTGAACCCTTGCTAAATTGCAACCTGATTCATGAGTTATAAACCATGAACTATGTGTTAAGCTATGTGTTTCCTTTCAAAAGAATATGTGATAATGTATGTGCCTTTTCATTTACTCATTGAGATCATCTATCTTACGCTTTTTCCTTGTGTGGTTCCAGGTGAACAAATGTGAGGAGGCAAGGTGATGGCTCAAGCATTCTACTTCGCTTGGGGAATTCCTTGTCTGAGTTATCAATAATACTATGTTTATGAAGTCTTGTCTTTAGATGCTCCAGGAATGTTGATTGATACTTATCGAGATATATATTATTTTTCTTATAGATTTTATATGTAATGATTTATCTTAAGTCTTTCGCAATTTATGGTATTCATCTAAATGTTTTAAATAAGTTAATGAATGAGGTTCGGTAAGATCCTAGGCATGATTGTTTATATGTAAGTGGGTTCTATGGGCATGGGTGACCTTATGTCTCCCCATGTTCTAGGACTGTCGTATCTCTAATGTTGGGATGTGACAAAGGTGGTATCAGAGCCGTATTTTTAAAAATTCTAGTTTAGCTTGTTTTATATGAGTTGCTTAAGTAAAAATCCTATAGCATAGGAATTTTTCTGTCATGTCACTTGCAGTCTATCACTAGCATAGTTTCGCGAAATCTTAGTAGATTTTAGTAATCCTTGTTATTGTTTGCTTGCCTTATGATTCTTCTGACAGATGATCAAGAAGATTACGCCTGCTCGAGGATCGTGACCTAGAGCACCCCGTGTGACCTGTAAGAGGACTTAGCCAGAGATGTTCGAGAAAGTTATAACTGTGATTCGCCCCACGAAAGAGAAGACCCCTGACGAAGAGGAGGACCCCGAGGAGCGCTTAGATCCTGATTGGGTTTATAGTAAGATCCAAAATTTGGAGGATAACTATTCATACTTGAAGGAGGAAAACCGACATCTTGAGGTCATGATTCATGCACTAAAAGAGGATATAGAGCAACTCAGATCAAGGATTGTTGAGCATAGAGGAGATTACTCGCCAGTGAGGTCTGCATCTTCAGCTAATCGCCATTAAGATAGAGATCTTCTTTGCTACCGATGTGGCAGCAGTGGCCATGTCGATCTTGATTGCTCTGGAGGTGGACACGATAACTAGGTCGAGTGGATATAATGATCGACGAAATGGCATAGCACTTTATATGATATGAATGATTTTCCTTAATTGCCTAGTTACATAGGATAAGATGATTTCCTTCATTATTATGCTATAGTGTGATATTATGAGATATATGCTATATGATTATGATATGTGATACGTGTAAAACTATATGATATGTGATTCATGAATGACATGTGCTTAGTGATGTGACTTGGTAAATGCATGATAATGTGTGCTAGGATAAAGGGAAGGTTAAATGGGTTAGGATAGGGGATTAGTACTAAATTTCCTTATTATGATAGACAAAATGCCTCCCAAGAAAAAGATTCGCACAGTTGCCTAATCCGTTAGGGCTAATGATGATGTTATATCGGACACCACATCGAATGTTACCTTTGCACCTATACAGTCAAGAGAAAGATCCAACTCGAGGGCACCGACTATGAGCTCTAGTGAGCAAGCATCTTCACAAGAAGTGCACGCCATGCATGAAGAAATGAGAGATTTGCGCAAGGAACTGGATGAGCTATGAGCTCAAAGGCGGGAAGCGCTGCCAATTCAAGAAAGGAATGGAGTTATGCCACCTATGGTAGTGACACCTGTTCGGAGAGAGAGAAAATGACTACTCGACGAAGGAATGACTGTGGCAGAGTTTAAGAAGCTACAACCACCTACCTTTTGTGGTGAGGAAGGAGATGACCCTCGCGAATTTTTAGATGAGATGGATAAGCTAGTCCATCATTTATCTTGCTCAGATGCTCGAGTGATTGAGTTGGTAGGATTCCAACTCAAGAAAGAAGCTTAGTACTAGTATGAGAGGAATATCGAAGAACGACTTTACGGGGCTGACCCACCTATGTGGGCAGAATTTAAGCAAGAAGTAATGGATCAGTTCTTGCTAAAAGGAGAAAGGCAAGATTGGGCATTGCAGTTCGAGCAACTGAAGCAAAGGCCAGGAATGTCCGTGTCAGATTATGCTAAGGAGTTTACTCGACTTAGTCGATTCGCTGTCAACATCGTTCTTACTGAAGCAAGTTGTGTCAATCATTTCCTTAGAGGACTGATTACACCTCTATTCAATTTGTTGGCAGCAACCAAATTTCTAACCTTAGCCAAGCTCATAGACAAAGCCAAGGTCATGGAGAAAAGATACAAGGCAGAGAGAGCCGAACGAGCTGAACGAGACCAAAAGGGAAGGCATAAGAACAAAGGTCATAAAGGACAGCATGGAAGTGGAGGAGAACAAAAGAAGGAGTTTTCATCATCTGGACCATAAAATGGTCAGACTAAGCAAGAGATCCCCACTTACAGCAAATGTGGAAGGAAACATTCGGGAGTCTGCCGGAAAGACACTGGCACTTGCCTTAGATCTGGGCAAATGGGGCACTTCATAAAGGACTGCCCTCAGATGATGAGTCAAGGGAATGGGACCATGGTGCGATCATAATCTAAGCCATTCCAAATGCAAGAACAAGGAGTTAAGGACAAGGGGCAAATGGTTGGAAATGCACTGACGACAGAGAATAAGAGCAAGGGTCGAGTTTTTGCGTTAAATTTGCAAGAGGCTCGTGATTCACACACCGCCATCACAGGTATCATCCCTATCCAAAGTTCTAGCACAAAATGTTTAATTGATTCTGGTGCTACCCATTCATTTGTGTCGCCTTGTTTTGCTAAGTATTTGGGTATAGATAAGGAATTGATGAGTGAACTATTAGTAATAGCAACTCCTTTAGGGAAAGTGATGGAAGTGAAGTATGAGTATAAGGGCTGTGATGTAGACATTAATGGACAAACACTTCCGGTAGTATTGCTAGAATTAGACATACTAGAATTCGATGTGATATTAGGGAGGGACTGGTTATATGAGCATGGAGCTTGTATCGACTGTAGGAAGAAACTTGTCGAGTTTTGAACTAGAGATGGGAAGGAGTTTGTATACCAAAGAGATAGGAATGAGAATCCTTTGAACTTGATATCGGCCTTAGGAGCAAGGCGGATGTTAAGGAAAGGATGCCAAACGTATCTAGCCCACATAGTCGACACTAGCAAAGAAGTTACC
This sequence comes from Reutealis trisperma, assembly GCA_947687605.1. NCBI lineage: Eukaryota > Viridiplantae > Streptophyta > Magnoliopsida > Malpighiales > Euphorbiaceae > Reutealis > Reutealis trisperma. The sequence goes on from CANTUT010000407.1 coordinate 62,974, forward strand.
ATTCGAGATGAGAGCATTCCAGTAGTGGACGAGTTCATGGATGTTTTCCCAAAAGATTTACCCGGATTACCCCCTAATCGTGAGATCAAGTTTAACATCAAACTACAACCCAGTACGCAACTGATATCGATATCGCCATATCGTATGGCACCAATGGAGCTGAAGGAGTTAAAGACACAATTGCATGACCTACTTGATAAGGGTTTCATTCGACCAAGTAGTTCACCATAGGGTGCTTCAGTGCTGTTCGTGAAGAAGAAAGATGGCTCGTTCTAAATGTGCATCGACTATTGTCAACTTAACAAAGTCATTGTGAAGAATAGATACCCATTGTCAAGGATCGATGATCTTTTTGATCAACTGCAAGGAGCTGGTCACTTCTCCAAGATTGACTTAAGGTCTGGCTATCATCAACTAAAGATCCAAGGAGAAGATATCTACAAGACTGCCTTTCGTATTAGATATGGACACTACGAGTTCACGGTTTTTGCCATTTGATTTGATGAATGCTCCTGCTACTTTCATGGACTTGATGAATCGAGTTTTTAAGCCATTCCTTGACAAATTCATGATTGTGTTCATCAATGACATCCTGATTTACTCAAAGAATAAAGAGGAACATGAAGAACATCTGAGGATCGTGCTTCAAATGTTGCATGATCACCAACTCTACGCTAAGTTATCTAAGTGCGAATTTTGGATGGAGTCGGTCAACTTTCTTGGACATATAGTAAGTAAGAAAGGAATTCAAGTTGATCCTAAGAAAGTTGAAGCAGTAACAAATTGGCCAAGGCCCACAATAGTTTCAGATGTACGAAGTTTCTTGGGCATGGCGGGATATTATCATAGATTCATATAGGACTTTTCTAAGATAGCAGCCCCATTGACCAAGTTGACAAGAAAACAAGTTAAGTTCAATTGGGAAGAGTCCTGTGAGAAGAGTTTTCAGAAACTCAAGGAGTGTTTGGTATCGGCACCAGTTTTGACATTACCAGAAGGAGAAGAAGGATTCATGATCTATTGCGACACTTCGAGAGTATGACTTAGGTGCGTTTTGATGCAAAATGGTAAAGTCATTGCCTATGCATCACGACAACTAAAGAGACATGAAGTGAATTATCCTACTCATGATTTGGAGTTAGCTATAGTAGTGTTCGCCCTAAAGATCTGGACACATTACATATATGGGATGAAGTCTGAGATCTAAATGGATCATAAGAGTCTTCAATATATCTTGAGCCAAAGAGACCTCAATCTAAGACAAAGGAGATGGATTGAACTATTGAAGGATTATGACTGTCAGATTCTCTATCATTCTGGGAAGGCAAATGTAGTGGCAGATGCCTTGAGTCGAAAATCGATGGGAAGCCTAACCCATATGGATGTGAGAAAAAGGCCGATTGTGAAGGAACTAAAAGAATTGTTTAATCAAGCATTGAAACTAGAGATTGGAGGATCAAGAGTTCTATTGGCTCATTTCCAAGTAAGATCTAAGTTAATGGAAGAAATAAGGAATTCATAAGATAGGGACCCATGCCTGATGAAGTTGAAGGATGAGACAAGAGAAGGAAAGAATCCTGAGTTTAAGATAGCCAATGGAGTTTTAAAGTGTAAGAATAGAGTATGCGTGCCTGATGTGGATGGATTAAAAGAAAGGATATTGAAGGAGGCACATCAGACACCTTACTATGCTCATCCTGAAACTACCAAAATGTACCATGATGTGAAAGCTAATTATTAGTGGCCTGGATTGAAGAAAGATGTAGCTAAGTTTGTAGCATCCTGCTTGATTTGCCAGCAAGTCAAGTATGAACATCAGTGACCCTCAAGATTACTAAAGAGATTCAAGTACCTGAATGGAAGTGGGAACGTATCACTATGGACTTCATTGTTGGTTTGCCTAGAACCTCCAAAGGACATGATTCTATATAGGTCATAGTGGATCGATTGACAAGGTCTGCTCATTTTCTAGGAGTTAAGACCACATATTTTGTAGCTCAGTATGCGCAGTTGTCTGTAGATGAGATTGTGAAACTACATGGAGTACCAATTTCTATCATCTCCGATCGAGGAGCCCAATTCACCTCAAGGTTTTGGCAGAAGTTACAAGAAGTGTTAGGAACACAACTAGATTTTAGTACAGCGTTTCACCCTCAAATAGAAGGCCAGTCTGAAAGAATGATTCAGACACTCGAGGACATGCTTAGGATTTGTGTCTTGGCTTTTGGCGGTAGTTGGGATAAGTATTTACCCCTGATTGAATTCACCTACAACAATAGCTATCATTCATCCATTAGCATGGTGCCATACAAAGCGTTGTATGGGAGAAGATGTCATTCTCCAATTTGTTGGATTGAGCCTGGAGATAAGCATATAGAAATGCCTAAATTGCTTAAGGAGACCACCAAGAAAGTACCAATAATTCAAGATCGACTGAAGACGGCATTCAGTCGGTAAAAGAGTTACGCGAACCTTAAGTGAAAAGAAGTCCAATTCACCGTGAGAGATCACATATTCTTAAAGGTCTCACCAATGAAAGGAGTTATGAGATTTGGCAAAAAAGGGAAATTATCACCTCATTTCATTGGTCCTTTCAAAATCTTAGATAAGGTTGGAGAAGTATCTTATAGACTTGCCCTGCCTCCAACTTTGGCGCATGTGCACCCAGTGTTCCACATCTCAATGCTAAGGAAATACGTGTCAAATCCATCGCACGTTCTTTTACCTCTAGACATTACGCTAGATGAGCAACTATCCTATAAGGAGTCACCGATAGCTATAGTGGATCAACAAGTAAAGAAGTTAAGAAATAAGGAGATAACCATGATTAAGGTTCAGTGGTGAAATCATAGGATAGATGAGTGCACTTGGGAAGCGGAGGAGGAGATGCGACAGAAGCATCCTTAGCTTTTCAAGAGAAACTAGGTAAGGGTTTAAATTCGAGGACAAATTTTTTTTAAGGGGGGAAGAATGTAACAATCCACACCCACCCTAGGAATTTTCGTGATAAATTGCTTGATTTAGAACTAATAAGGTTAAGTTTGTGCTTATGTGAAAATTTGTGATCTAAGTGATTGATGAGTATGTGACATATTAAATTAATTTTAATATGCATAATATGTATTGCTAATGTGAAATAAATGATTTACATGAAGTGCATTTGCATAAAAGAATTTATTTTAAATAAAATAAATTTCCATGCATAAGACAATTTTTAAGCATAAAATAATTTTATGGGTATTTTTAAAATATTTTTAAATAAATATTTTAGAGAAAAATGTTCCAGAATTAATAAGAAAAATATTCTTTTTATTTTAATTCCATTCAGCCAAAAATTTTAAAGGGAAAGCTCAAATACTCAAAAGCCCACTACACAAAAATCCTCCTAACCTATTTCATTAAGGGTATTAGTGGAAATTCCACTCCAACCCTAGTATTTATTCTAAATTTTGGCCAAACAAGGGTTTCCAACAGCCATTCTCTTATTCTTTCTATATTTTGGCAGAAAATCCTCTCAAAATATTTCTCTCTATCGAAATATTGAAAACACCTTACTGTTTCGCGATTTCGTGACTGTAATTGTAAGTTTTTATTTCTAAACTGATTTCTATGAAATAAATTACGAGAAAATTATCTTGAACTATTTGATTATTGATTTCTATAGATTCAATTTTGTTTGAGTGAATTTTTGGGAGAGAAAATTTATTTTCTACAGAAAACATGATTCTTTCCGCAAGATTTCTCCAAAGGTGAATCCTATAACTTAAAATCACAATTTCATTGCATAAACATCATAAGGGGGGGGGGGGGGGGGGGGGGGGCGCGGGTGATTTGTACATGAAGGTATTCTAAACTTATTTTTGATTTTTTTGATGAAAAATATTGGATTATATCATATTTCTACGATGACCGAAAAGTTTTGAAAAACAAAAGAATTCAAGATTTTCGTGTTAAAACTTGGAAGTTGGAAAATTTTATTCTTCCATGAATATATGGCTGCCAATTTGTATGTATAGGTGTTCTAATATGATATTTGTTTTGTTTAAATGAAAAATAATGATTTGAATTATGTGTTTGTTTATCGCTGAAATGAACGAAATGCGTAGAAAGCGCGGAAACTCATTATTTTTCACCTAAGCCTTTGAACTTAGAATTTTTTTGTATAAACCCTACCTATGGCTGATGATTAATGAAGGAATGTATTCTAAAATGATATTTTCTATGATTAAATGAAAAATAATGGTTTAAACAACTTGTTTACATATTTTTGAAATGACCGGAAAATACCAAAAACAAGAAAACTTATGGTTTTATGCACTATAATGCAAAAGGTTAAATTTTTATATATTAATGACACCAATAGTGGCCGATTCCTATGAATTTATATTTTAAAATGATTTTTGTTATGATTACATGAAAAATCTTAGTTCAAACCATATTTTTACATATTTTTGAAATAGACGGAAAGCATGAAAAGAAGAAGAAGTTGGTTTTTACCTTAATGATGCATTCGACCTATATAAACATTTTTGTCCAAATGTTTATAAATTTTATGAGATGTGTCTTGATGATTGTTGACATGTATGTATATATAATAAATGATAAAATTGCATGTTAGTTGAAGGTATGATCCTAGATAAGCTTAAATGCGTTTAGGTATACTTAAGGTATCTTAACATTATATTGTGATTAGAATGCAAATGTGATTAGGAAATATGGAACTAGATGTTATGATGAATTGATGATGAACATATGATTATGAGTTAATGAAGTGAAAGGGATCATAAGAGTTAAGCATGATGTTTGAAGGATTAATTGTTAAGTTGACATGTATGGAAGTGTAAAGTGAACTAAAATAATTGATAAGCAAATTGATATTGAGGTAATGATATTGTGATGACCTTAAAAAGGTATTGATATGATTGTAATGTGTTTTCATGTGAGCCTATAAGGCCAAAGTATGCAAGACTTTTAAAGTCAACATGCTATGTGCAAGTGATGAGTACACCTATGTGTGGACTCTAAGTGTATGTGTATGCTATATATGCATAGGTAGTTATGGGATAGGAGCATCATGAGTAAATAAATGCTAAGTATTAAATCAAATATTATGTTAGATTTGAGGAGCTTTAGAAAGTGCAAAGGAGACTATGTGTACTAGGAGCAAAGGAACCCCAAGGTGAGTAAACATCGTATTCATTCTTCAAGTGTGAGTAAACACAATGTTCTTATTACAAATGTGAACAACATCATGTTGTGTTATAAGAATGTGATATTAAATGTGAACCTTTGTGATTTTTGAAACCCAAGTTCTTTCCATTTTAAATATTATTATATGATTTCTTTGTCAAGGTTGGGTTGCCAAAGGATATTTGGTCCAAAACTATTTTGTTTATCCAATGAGAATTTCTTGTGATTAACACCCTAACGCATATTCTTTTTGGAACTACACTTTCATTGTATCATTGTTTGAAAACTAAACCACTATTGTTATTGAAATACATGTTATTGTTGCCTTATATGATATTGTTAATTGTGTTTACCAATAGCTCTAGCTATGGTACCTTTTACCTTTTATGCAGAATCCTCGTGCTGATGCGGGTAATCATTGAAACCTGTGCACACGGTCTTAACCCGATGGATAGGGGTAGTGTATCCACCTCAGCTAGAAGGGGCAGTTCTGGCCCTGGGGCTTGATCAGCTTCATGCTTTCTACATGATAGGAGTTGGAATTTGGTATAAGGCCACATCTCCTCTATGTGTATGAGTGATAGAGCAATAGCCTTTACTCACTATGTGTTATAAGTGTGATTTCTGCAAACTTGCCAAATTGAACCCTTGCTAAATTGCAACCTGATTCATGAGTTATAAACCATGAACTATGTGTATAATCTATGTGTTTCCTTTCAAAGGAATATGTGATAATGTATGTGTCTTTTCATTTACTCATTGAGATCATCTATCTCACCCTTTTTCCTTGTGTGGTTCCAAGTGAGCAAATGTGAGGAGGCAAGGTGATGGCTCAAGCATTCTACTTCGCTTGGGGAATTCCTTGTCTGAGTTATCAATAATACTATATTTATGAAGTCTTGTCTTTAGATGCTTTGGGAATGTTGATTGATACTTATCGAGATATATATTATTTTCCTTATGGATTTTATATGTAATGATTTATCTTAAATCTTCCGCAATTTATGGTATTCATCTAAATGTTTTAAATAAGTTAATAAATGAGGTTCGGTAAGATCCTAGGCATGATTGTTTATATGTAAGTGGGTTCAACGGGCGTGAGTGACCTTATGTCTCCCTATGTTCTAGGACTGTCGTATCTCTAAGGTTGGGATGTGAGAAAGTAAAAAGGCGATTTTTAAGTATAAAATAATTTTTATGATCATTTTTAAAATATTTTTTTAAATAAATGTTTTGGGGAAAATTTTAATGAAAATAATAAATGTTTTGGAAATTGCCCAAAACCTTGCATATATTAATGCAAAATTCAGCCAACCTTAGTGTTCCAGCGGTCACACTATGTTATTTCAGTATTTTGACAGAAAAATTCTCCCAAAATAATTCTCTCTACTAAAATTCTCAAAAACACTTTCAACTTTGCAATTTCTTGACCATATTTGTAAGTTTTTCTTTCCTTTCAATTTCTTATTTGATTTCTATGAAATAAAATATGAGAAAATTATTTGAACTGGGTATCTATTGATTTCTATAGATTTAAATCATTTTGGGTGAATTTTTGATAGAGAAATTAATTTCTTTATCGAAAACACCAACTTTCCTAGGTGATTTCTCCAAAGGTTAATCCTATAACTAAAAATTGAAATTTTCATGCATAAACTCAATATTTGGGGGGGGGGGGGGGGGGGGGGGGGGGAGGCGTCCAGGCCTTCTATATCATTGAATTCTAAACTAATTTTTGATGTGTTTAAATAAAAAAATATTGGATTATATCATATTTTGCATATTACTGTAATGACCGAAAGTTTCAGAAAACAAGAAAATTCAATTTTTTCAACCTAGAACTTGAAAGGAAAAATTCTATGATTATATATGTATGTGGCTACCAATTGTGTATATGATGGAATTCTAAACTAATATTTGTTTTGTTTGGATGAAAAATAATGATTTAAATAAGGTGTTTGCATATTTCTGTAATGAACGGAAAGTGCAAAAAGCTAGAAAACTCATGATTTTCACTCTAAAACCCTAAACTTGGAATTTTCATGCATAAAACATGTCAATGGCTGCCAATTTGTACATATTGATGTTCATAACTGATATTTGTTGTGATTGAATGAAAAATAATAGTTTAAAATACTAGTTTATATATTACTATAATGACTGGAAAGTATTGGAAACAAGAAAGGTTAATGGTTTTCACCTTAACACCTAAAGTTGGAAAATTTTCATGCATGTGGATCTATATATGTGACAATTCCTACATGTTTATATTCTAAAAGGATTTTTGTTTTGATTACATGAAAAACCTTAGTTCAAACCATGTTTCTACATATTACTATAATAGATAGAAAGTGCAAAAAGTAAGAAAATTCATATTTTCTCTTTAATGGGGTATTCGTCCATTGTTGGGATTTTTATCCCAATGTCTATAATTTTTATGTAGTATATTTTAATAATTATTGACATGTATCAATGAATGATAAATGGTTAAATTGCATGTTGGTTGAAGAAATGACTCTAGACAAGGCTAGAGGCAATTTGGTATACTTAAGGTATCTTAACCTTATATTGTGATTAATATGTGAATGTGATTGGATAATATAGAAGTAGGCTGTATGATGACTTGATAATGAATTAATGATCTTGAATTGATGAAGAGATTGATTGAATGAATTGGTCATAAGAGATAAGCATGGCACTTGAAAGGTATTTGTTAAGTTGACATATATGGAAGTGCTAAGTGTACTAAGATGATTGTTAAAGTGAATTGATATTAAGATAATGACATTGTGTTGATCTTAGAAAGGTATTGACATGAATTATAATTTGTTTTCATATAGGCCTATAAAGGCTAAGTGTACAAGACTTTTAAAGTCAACATGTTATGTGCAACTCTAAGTGTATGTCAATGTTATATGTCTGTGGTGTAGTTATGGGATAGGATAGCATCATGATTAAATAAATATTAAGTATGGAATTAAATATTATGTTAGAGCTTGAGGAGTTTTAGAGGTTCAAAAGGGCTACATGTACTAGGAACGAAGGAACCACAAGGTGAGTAAACATTATGTTCAAGTTATAAGTTATCATATTATGTGAACTTTTGATATCTTGAAACCTAAGTTCTTTTCTATTTTTAATTATGAATAAATGATTTCTTTGTATGCTTGGGTTGCCAAAGGACATTTGTTCCAAATCTATTTTGATTATTCAATGACAATAAAGTACCTTTGTGATTTGTTGCCTTACCTTACTTTCTTTCTGGAACCACACTGTTATTTATCTTTTGTTCAATAAGCTAAACTGCTATTGCTATTGTGATACATGTTATTACTTTCTTAAGTGTTATTGTTATAAGTGATTATTATAAATACAAGTGAATTGAGCAAGAGTCTTCACTCACTTATGTAATTCGAGTGAATTGAGCAGTGTCTTTACTCATAAGTGAATTAAGTAAGAGTCTTCACTCACCTATGTAAATTTGAGTGAATTAAGCAGTGTCTTCACTCATGAGTGAATTGAGCAAGGGTCTTCATTCACTTATGTAAATTTGAGTGAATTAAGCAGTGTCTTCACTCAAGAGTGAATTGAGTAAGAGTCTTCACTCACAAGTAATAAGTGTGATTTTTTGCAAACCTTATTAAATTACAAACTTTGATTCATGAATTGTAAAACATGAACTATGTATTATAAGCTATGGGTTTCCTTTTTAAAAAGGGATATATGTTATTGTATGTGCCATATTATTTACTCATTGAGATCATCTATCTTACCCCTTTTTTTTTATGTGGTTCCAGGTGAGTAGTATGAGGAGGCAAGGCGATGGCTCAAGTATCCTACTTCGCTTAAGGAATTCATTGTCCAAGATAATTAGTTTGATATGTTATAAAGAGTTATCCTTAGACACTCCGAGAATATTTATTTTTGGATGTTTATTTTGAAATGTTATTTTTTGAGGTTTTAATTGGATTCTAAATATTATTTCATTATGGATTATGTTTAAAGTATATTTTAACTATGCTTCCGTAATTTAAGGTTTTCTAAAAAAAAAAAGGGGGTTTATTTAAGTTAATGTAAGAGGTTTTGGTATGATCTTAGGCAGTATTTGTTTAAGTATAAGTGAGTTCTATGGGCTTGGGTGACCTTATGTCTCCCCATGTTCTAGGACTGTCATGTATTTGAAAATGGGATGTGACAATTCAATTCAATGATTCTAGTTCTACATTACAAATTTCCTAAATTATTCCATAAACCTAAAAATTTAGGAAAAGCTATTAATTTCATTCTCACACTTCAATTTGACTAGGAATTTATTAAATTAGCATTTAGGCAATCAATTTCCACAAATAACTTTGAGTTAATTTACTCTTATTCTCATAAACCCTAAGTTATTCCATTCACATCAAATTTAGGATAAGTTCCTAATTCCTCATCAAATTTTCAAATTAGTTGAAGAGATACAAATTTAACATATCATACAACACATATAATTATTTAACTACCACTATCTAATGTTAAAACACCAAGTTTCCCTTTTGTTTATATTCACATTTCCAAGGTTTCTAAGTTTTGAGTTATGTTCTTAAAGGCCATTCTAACACTTCTAATTTGTTCCTTTTCATCTAAAATAGCCATAAATGTTCTTGACTAAAATACAAAACTTTCCTTAGCCCTTTACTACTAGGCTGAACCCCTTTTATAAGGTGGAAGAAATATTTAAACAATCAAAACACTAAAATTGACTTTAAGCGTAAAAAGAATAGACAAGTATAGTTTCTCACCTTGGTTAATTCTAATTTACCAAGATTCTTGTAATTAGTGGGGTAGAGAGAGCTTCTTCCTTTTACATAAAATTTTGGTGTAATGGTGAGCAAAATATTGTTACATAACATATATTCATATATATATATATATATATATATATATATATATACAATAGGTTGAATGGTGAAGATTTGATTAGACAAGATCCGATGGTTAAGGTTTAATCTTTAATAGGTGGCTAAGATTGGAGTTAGTTGGATGGCTAGGATTTTCTCTATAATAATGATGATCGTTAAAGGTGTTGGGATGCTCAAGTGTACCTAGACCAATATGTAGGAAGAGTAAGAGTTCAATTTGATTTGGAACATTGACTTGGTCAATTCTTGTACCTAACTAGTCAAAAATTTTACGACTTACCAATCTACAACATATGTTTCTTGTTTTAGGCCAAATGTTCTAACTCACATCTCTTTAGTGTTCCATAACACCTTGGGCCTAATGGGCTTGCCTCCTCATTGTAGTAGTTTGGGCCTTTGTTATTTCAAAGCCCATCATCAAGCCTATGAAACCATTAATCTACTTAAAGATTTCCTTTTAATTCTTTTTCTTCTCTTTCACTATGACTCTTAGATTTAAGCTCCCTATCTTCTCTTTACATATCACTAATTGTTATAGAACTCTATTGAGTTTATTAGAGCACAATTAGCCATAGCAAGGTCATGGGTCATACAACATTTCAAATGGTACTACTACACTCCTAATTGATCCCCCTTTCTATTTCTCATACTAGGCTAGCATCTAATAGTCTAGTCTTTTAACATTACTAGTAACTAGAATGGACTGTGAAACACTTGGGCATTACAGGTACCCTCATCCTTGTCCACAATTCTTATCCAAGCTAAACACTAACCTAGCTCTATTCTTTATAACCATTATACAAGCTAAACACAGACCTAGCTTCATCCTTCACAATTCTTACCCAAGCTAAACACTGATCTAGCTTTCATCTTTCATAATCCCTATCCAAGCTAAACACTGACCTAGTTTTCATTTTCTTACCCAAGCTAAACACTAACCTAGCTTTCATCTTTCACAATTATTACCCAAGCTAAACACTGACCTATCTTTCATCTTTCATAGTCCATACCCAAGCTAAACACTGATCTAGTTTTATCCTCGACAATCCTTACTAAAGCTAAACTGATCTAGTTGTATCCTCAATAATCCTTACCAAACCTAAACTTTGACCTAGCTTCATTCTTATCCACAGTCTTTACCTAAACTAAATGCTGACTTGTTTTCATCTTTTATAGCACTATCTAAACCTATGGCCCATTTAAGCCTATGGTCTAGTCCAATTAGCCAATTATCCAACATCACCAAACCTATGGTCCACTTAACATCCAAGTCCATGGTACATCCATGACCCAATCACAAAATCCATGGTCACTCTATCGTTAAGTCCATGGTAAACCATTCATCATAATCCCTATTACTCGAGGCTAAACTTTAACCTACCCTTCCAAACTACTCTTTGGTTCATTGAGGTTAAAATATGACCTAGCCATCCAAAGCTAAAATCTGACCTAGCCACCTAAAGCTAAGTTTTGACCTAGCTACTCAAAGCTAAATTATGACCAAGCTATCCAAAGCCAAAATTTAAACCCATGGGTCCACCTAAACACATGGTTAAAACCCAAAACTCATAGTCCACTTAAACCCATGGTCAAAACACTTAAAACCCATGGTCCACTTGAACCCATAGTTAAAACCCAATCTCAAAACCCATGGTCACTCTATCCTTAAGCCTATAGTAAACCATTTATAAATTGCAATCCCAGTTAATCAAGGCTAAACTATGACCTAGCCTTCCAAACTACTCTTTGGTTCATTAAGGCTAAATTCTAACCTAACTATGCAAAGCTAAATTCTGACCTAGCTACTCAAAGCTAAAATCTGACCAAGCTCCCCTAGTTAAATATCAACCTAGCTAATATCACACACCTCTACCCTTATTTTTACCCATACACCATTAACCTAACCATAAGACACCATCATCCATTAAACTTAAGGTCCTTGGTTCATCATACCCCACTGTAACCATCTTTTCCAAATCTTGATATTGACCTAATTCCTTTTCCCTTTCAAAGGTTGCAATCTGTCTATTGGATTTGACAAAGATGTCATGGATAAGATTTTGACCAAACTGTTAGAGCAACAATAAGAGATGTTCAAGAGACATGCGACCTAAATTTAGGCCCAATTGCAAACCCAAAAGGAGGCCATACTAAATGATGTCCAAGACATGCTAAGTTAGGCTAGCATAAACCAGACCCCAAATCCCACTTTCCAAAATCCACTCAACTTATACCAAAATCTGACATCGGTTTAGGCGCACATTTTTGCTTCCTCCAAGCCAACCTCTGAAACCAGACTTAACCCTAAGCTTGGGGTTTTCCTAACTAAACTAGAAGCCATGGAAAAGTCGGTAAAAATTTTAAAAAAGAGGGAAGGCATGGTTGATACAAGTTCAGTAAGCCTCTTCCCCAGTGCCTAATTACCACTAAAGTTCAAGATGTCGAATTTGGACAAATTTGATGGTACTACTTGCCCCAAGATCCATTTAAAGATGTATATGGAGGCAATACATCCCCATAGTATCAACAATAAACTTTTTATTCAACTTTTTCAACAAACTTTTATTGATGCTGCCCTAAGATGGTTTATTAACTTGGATGACACCCAAAAATATACTTGAAAGGACATTTGCAAGGCATTTGTTAAATAGTACTACTATAATATTGAAGTGGATATTACAAGAAGGGATTTAGAAAGTACCAAGCAGCTTTTGAATGAGACCTTCTCCACATTCCTCACAAGGTGGAGGGCCAAAGCTGCTCTAATGGTAAACAAGCCAATTGAGCTAGAATAAGTGGATATCCTCATCAAGAATATGCTTCCAAACTACTAAGATCCCTTGTTAACACAATACCTACCCTCTTTCAAAGCTTTGATTGCAACTATGTCCAAGGTTGGAAATAACCTTCAAAGCAAATCAAAGACTGCCACCATTGACATTGAGGAAGAACTTGAACCCAACATTGAAGAGTTTGACTCTAGCTAAACCTGACTTGTCTAGAACCAATCCAAGGCCTTATTATCAATAAAAGCCTCTTTTACCTAACCTTTCAAGCCACCTAGTGACTCAACAAGGCAAGAAGGATACTGGTCAGAGTCTATGTCCTAGTCATTATTTAAGTCAGAGTCATCTTTTTGAGTTTGACTATTAGAGTCATATTTTTTGAGTTTATCTATTAGAGTCATCTTTATCGAGTCTATTTGTCAGAGTTATCCTATTAAGTCTGTTGAAGTCATTTTTATTGTAATAAGGAAAGATGATATTATTTAATAAAGTTCCTTTATTTATGTGTCTTTTTTCATCCAATTTGAATAAAACAGTGAATTTTTATGCCAATAAGAAATCGCATGCAAAAGGCCAAGAATTCATGAAAGTAAGGCTATAACAAATGATCATTAAAGATAACCTTCACCAAAATTACAGTTTTGTGGGAAACATTCAGATTCCTAAGCTGACATCCATGTCACTTTCTCTCCAAGCCCTTTGCTAAAATTTGAGAACACCCAAGCTCCCATCCTTGCTATAGGCTGGGGGCAATCCTCAATCACCTTACAAGCAAAGTAGCATAGATAGCCTTGCTAACTAAAAAAGGAAGGAAAACTAGAAATCCAGCCTATGATCAAAACAAAATCAGCCCTTCCCAAGCAAGATGGAACAAATAACCTTGCTAACAAAAAAAGAAAAAAAAAAAGGAAAAGTTCAAAAAAAATAAAATAAAATAAAAAGAAGAAAGAAAAACAAATAAAGAGAGAGAAAACTCAGAAAGGTAGCTTAAAGCAAGTAATCAAAGGAATTGTTAAGTTGAAAACCCACAAAAGCAACTTAGCCAAAAGATGGAATCAACTCGAAGCAACAATTCAAGATCTTGTTTCATACAAATTGGATTCATTATCTAGGCTATTAGCTCTATCTCATTCAAAGATAGTCATGCTATTAGTCTTACCTTTCACAAAGTCATACCCCTTTAAGTTTTTATCAAAATCATCACTTCAGTATAGAGTTTTTAGCCTTCTATGGTTCATTCTATCATCATCACATCATGTCTAATCCTGAATTAGTCAGAGATTAGTCTCACCTTCCAGTCTATATATCCAACTTGCTGAATCAACTCACAAGGTGGCAACCCACCTGTCTTCTCTAAAACACCTTTACCCCTAACCCTAAATACTATATTGGGTCAATTGTCTTTTCTCAAATCTTGCAACCTAAATTTTCAAGTGACAATTCTTGACCTGATCTAGAACCTAACACAACTTGACATCTCAAGACCAATATATCCTTCTAAGAACCTACCTGAGCTACCCTCCCAATGACTAATCCTTAGCCAAGACCTTTCTTTGTAAGGATTGATCCTCAATCATAACTTTCCATGGGCAAACCAAGTTGAGACACCTACGCTGGTAATTCCCACACCCCTCATCTTTTAGAGACATAACCATTCCTAAATCCCACAACATCAAGGCTAAACAGATAGTTTTGATCCCAAGTTTTGCAAAATCAAGGCCAGATAAATAGCTTTGATCCTAATTTTTCCAACATCAAAGCCAAATAGATAACTTTGATCCCAATCCTCCCAACATTAAGACCAAACAAATAGCTTTGATCCTAATCGTCCTAAGCACCAAAGCCAAACAAACAACTTTGATCCCAATCCCCCTAACATCAAGGCTGAATAGATAGCTTTGATCTTAATCCTCCCAACATTAAAGCCGAACAGGTAGCTTTGATCCTAATTTTTCCAACATTAAGGTTAAACAGATAGCTTTGATCCTAATTTGTCCAACATCAAGGCCGAATGGATAGCTTTGATCCTAATTTTTCCAATATCAAGGCTGAACAGATAGCTTTGACCTTAATGTTTCCAACATCAAGGCTAAACAGATAGCTTTGATCCTAATTTTTCTAATATGAAGGTCAAACAGATAGCTTTGATCCTAATCCTCCCTGCACCAAGGATGAAAAGATAGCTTTAACCCCAATCCTCCTAAGCATTAATGCCAAACAGATATCTTTGATCTTAATTTTTTCAACATTAAGGCCAAACAAATAGCTTTGATCCTAATCCTCCCAACATCAAGGCTGAACAAATAGCTTTGATCCTTCTAATATCAAGGCTGACCAGATAGCTTTAATCCTAATTTGTTCAACATCAAGGCTAAAAATATAGCTTTGATCCTAATCCTCCTAACATCAAGGCCGAACAGATAGCCTTGACCCCAATCCTCCTAAGCATTAATGCTGAACATATAGCTTTGACCCCAATCCTCTTAAACATCAAAGCTAAATAGATATCTTTGATCCCAATCCTTCTAAACATCAAAGCCAAATAGATAACTTTGATTATAATCTTCTCAATAGTAGGCCCGAATAGGTGGCCTTACTAAACTAGTTTCAATTCCTAAATCTCCCCATCCTAGGTAGACCAAATCTTTAAATCTTAAAGTATAGGCTAGACAGATAGCCTTGATTGAATCCAGTAAACCATCTTTGCCTCCAACATTAAGGTTGGACAGATAGCTGTGAACCCTTAATTTTGCACCTTCCAGTATTTGAACCTTAAAAGCACTCAGGCTAAATGAATAAATATTCAAAAGTCAAAAACTCTCAAAATAGAAAAATCAAAATATTTCTTTTTGACATTTGAACCCTTTCGAATCATCCGAGATTGAGTAACGAGTACAACACAACTGGAATCATGTAAAATGGATGAAAATGGGAAAATGAGCTAAAATAGGCCCATTGCCGCAAAGGCCTTTACGGATCTGCAAAGGCCTGTACGGCAATGCCGCAAAGGCCTCTGTGGCACCGCAAAGGTCTCTGTGGCTCCGCAAAGGCTTTGTGGCAACTCTGGCGAAAATTTGATTTTTTGCAACCCCACATTGGAAATTTATTTTTTTTTATACTTCAAACCTCCTCCTATATATAGGAGGCCTCCCTATACTTCAAGACACCAACTTCTATAGCTTGAAAAGTAATAACTTCAAGCAAACTACTTTGCATTTGCTCCTTGCTTCGCGAAGCGAGTTAGAGGGTTTCTCCTTAATTCCTACCTGACTAGTTTAATGCTTTTCGCCGCCCGCCTATTCAAGGCAAGTCTCTTGCCTAAGGCTCATGCCCACCGCCCAAGGCCAGCCGCTGCCCACTAAGGCTAGCCACCTCCTGCTGTCTAAGGCTATTCGTCACATGCCATCTAAAGCCAGCTGCTGCTTACCATCCAAAGCCAGTATCCCACCTTCTGAGGCTAGCCACTGCCTACCATCCTAAGCTAGCTGCTGCTTGCCATTAGAAGCTAGCCACCGCTTGCCATCTAATGCCAGCTGCCACCCACCATTCGAGGCTAGTTATCCCCCGCCGTCTGAGGTAAGCTTCTTTTCTTTTAATTTTCTATTGTCTAAATTTCCTTGCCTCTTTTAGTTAGTTAATTAAATTGATTCATCTAGGTTGCTAGCTAATCAACTCGATAATCAATTAAATTAATTAATTAACTTAACCCTCTTTTAATCAATCAATCAAAACATGATAAAGTGGCTAGGCTAAACTAACCCTTTCATAAGAAGGGAGAACTATGTGGATTCTAATTCCCATCTAAAAGGAAACGTAGGCATGCTTGGTTCAGGCATTGAATCCAATTTAAAACTAACCAACTTTCCCCCTATCACCTTCTTCACTTACTCTAATTTTGTTTCCTTTACTTTGTTATTAAGCTTAGTTGGGGAATGTGTGACTTTCCTAAAATCCATAAGGGCTAGAGGAGGTATCCTCTAAGTTTGGATTTCATTGTAATATTAACTCTCTTTTATTTTGAATTCTAATTCTATATGAACTTTATGAATTGAATGATCATACATATTATAAATTGTTCATGCATTTTAGTTGGTTCATGAAATATATTTTAAGTCACTCTTATATTAATTGGCCAAACTTTTTTTTTTAAAATAAACCGAAAACTTAGTCCTCGAATCTTCTATGGTTTTAACGCTAGTGATCCTTTTTCTTTTAGGTAATAATTTGAGTCAAATCAGTTTTTTCCTTATATTTTCCCGAATAAAAATAAATTAAGGTGGCGACTTTAAGAAATAATTTTCAAACCTATAAAAGATAAGCCTGAGGACTTCCCTATGAGTTCTTTCCCAAATAAGCATTTTGATTCCCTTTAGCAGATCAAACTGGTGCTTGGGTAAGGCCTCACAATAGCCTTGATAGAAATTTCACCAAAACCATTTTTACTACCAACATTTAGGCCAGACAAATAGCCTTAATTGAAATTCACTAAGACCATTCTCACATCCAACATCAAGGTCAAACTGATAGCCATTAACAAAACCTCATTTATCCTAGGGGCACTCTCCCAAAAGGTTCATATTTCTTATACCATGTTTATCCTTCATAAGGTTCAATTTGCACAAAGCATGAATGCCCTCATGCATGACAAACACATGTAGATATCACAAGCCTAAAATCTAATATGGCATAAGAACACATAAGCCAAAAATCTGACATAGCATGAGCATGAGGCCAGAGTCTGACATGGCATCTCTTCTCAGGGTTCAGTATCATCATAATTGCCTTTTGCTTAAAGCCAATTCTGATGAGGGGGCAGCTATGAACCCTCAAATTTACACCCTTGGGATTTGGCTGCAACTTGACACCTGCTAAGATTAGTGTGCTATGCAAAGCTAATACGATAGTCCTGTTAGGGGCAGGGGTCAAGCGGCAGTGCCCGGTTGAAAAAATAAAGTCCATCAAACTTGCACTTCAGACAACCAGCACTCAATTACAAACCCATAGAATAAAATTAGGCCCAAATTGAATAAAAAACATATGAGAATGGGCTGAAAAAGAGGTGTGGCAGTCTGCAAGCCCACTGCTATAACTCGCAGCTAGCTAACGCAGCTGCAACAGTCTTGCAGCTGCCGCAACCCCTGATTTGTTGCCCAGTGAGTTTTTCCTAATCCCATACCTAAAATTTACTATTTTAAGCCCTAGACTCCCCTTATAAATACCTTGCAGCTCTTAACAACTTCTACACATAATGACATACTTCCATACTCTCTCTAAAGCTCTCTAAACCATATTTCTAAGCCTCCCAATCATTAAAACCCTTTTTCTAAACCTCTTAATCTCTAAAAACCATATTCCAAAATCTCTTCCATCATATAAAACCCTATTCATAAGCCTCCTAATCACCTTAAACCCTATCTTTAACCCTCCTAATCAAGAAAAGGTGTGATTTAAGCTCTTCCTTTCAAAAGGAATTTGTAGTGCTCAACCAAGGGTGTGATCCATGTCCTTCCAAGAAGAGTTCATGCTATTCAAGAATCTTTCTTTCAAAAGGAGTGCTCATGCTATCCCTAAGCCAAGGTGGAACTTAGATCCACTGCCAAACTCGCTTCCTACATTCCTCATCGCCCAAATCCAAAGGTAAAAGTTCTTTCCTTTTCCTTTTCAATTCCAATTTCAAGATCCAAATATGAAATGATATAATTTTTGTTAATTAAAATCTGACCTAATTAACAAATCCCTAAGCCCTTAAAATCAATCAAAATATGATAACAAAGGCAATGACCTAAAACCCCTTCCTTTGCAAGAAGGAAGAATTGTATGGAGTTTGATTTCCATTCAAAGGGATATGCAGGCATGTCCTCTCTCAGGCATCAACTCCACTAAAATTAATAACTTCTTCTCTCTATCACCTTCGTCACCTAGTTTAGGGTCAAAATTGCTTTTCTTAAAAGAAAGTCAAAACTATAGTTCTCTTACAATTATTTTATTACTTTTTCTTACTTTAGTTCTTTAGATTATATTTGGGGAATATATGCATTTGGTAGAACCCGTAAGGGCTAGAGGAAAGATCCCTAATTTGACATTTTGACTTGTAATAATTTTAATTAGTTTTCCTTTATTTTTCACATTTTGTAATTATCATTATCTCATATATGCCATGCATTGCACGAATAATATTTGTTTCATACACCATATTATATCTATTCATACATATATAAAAATATCTTTTTATAAAAGCTATTTTGTATTTGAGCCAAACTAATTTTTTGTATTGTTTTAACTAAAACCTAGTTCCCGAGCCCTCTTTGGTCATTCGAGGACTAGTGCTTTTCTTTGGGATAAATGGTATAATTTTGGACTCAGTCAAATTGAGTTTTTCCTTTAATTTTCCCAAATAAAATAAACAAAATTAAAGTGGCGACTCCTTTTAGAAATTAGAATACAAAATACAATTTTCTAAACTCATACCCACCTTCAGAGCTTTGGTTGCAACTGCATCAAAAGTTGAGGATTACATCCAAAGCAAATAATTTTAAGATGAATTTCCCACCACCAACCTAAATAGTAATAAGGAATCTGAACCTGACTCAACTCCACCTTACCTCAGCCGAGGAGGCATGTTACGAAGTAGTTCAAGTTTAGCTAATCTAACCTGTCTAAGATTGAATTCAAAGTCTAAGCCTGAGTTTGAGTCCAAATCTCAAAGTTTGGAGTCTAAGTCTATCGTCTTATTTTCATTTTCCTATACTTTTGTTAACCATATCGATCCCTTATTATAATAAAGTTTCCTTTATAGTATTGCATCTACATTTTATTTTCATTATTTGTGCATTTATTTTCTTGGCTTTCTCATTTAGTCCAACATGGATGAGCTTTAAGAAAA
The DNA here is from genome assembly GCA_947687605.1 of Reutealis trisperma. Classification (NCBI taxonomy): domain Eukaryota; kingdom Viridiplantae; phylum Streptophyta; class Magnoliopsida; order Malpighiales; family Euphorbiaceae; genus Reutealis; species Reutealis trisperma. The sequence continues at coordinate 82,734 of CANTUT010000407.1, forward strand.
AAAAAGCAAGAAAAAGAAAAGAGAGAAAAATTAGCACATGTTTGAATTTGAGGTGCCATCAACAATCGCACCAAACTAAAAAAGGTCAAATAATCAAATAGTTGAAGCATGAAGAGCAAATCAAATGGAATTACCAATTGTACTTTAGGTAATCAAATGATGCACCTTAACAAGGGGCAATAAGTTTAGAGAAGACCTTTGTTTAAACTCAAAATGCAAAAATAAAGCCCTTGAAAGTAGCTGCCCAAATCATGGTGGAATGTTTTCAAGCTTGCTAAGTTGAAAATCCAAAAGGGCGACCTAGGCAGAAGTTAGAGCTGAGAGAGAGAGAGAGAGAGAGAGCTCATCCTAGTCATCTTTCCTCGTGTCCAAAGTTGTCAAATCATCTCCAATCAATCCTCTTATCTCATGTCTTCAAAGTCATCATTCCTAACTTGAGGCTTGTTCTCTAAATTTATGCTATCTTTTATGCTTTTATCCTATAATAGGGCATGTCTTCATAGAATGTCATCATCTCTTATTAATCTATCCCATCACTTAGCTCAAAAAACTAATGTATAATCTCTAGTCTTCATATCCCTATCTCTTATTTGGGGTATGATCCCTAAAGTTATCTTTCTCACTAGCCCTTTAGTCATTCCTTAGGGCACTTCACCTGTGTTGAGCAAAACCAAAATGGGTCTTCTCAAGAGTCTCTCAAACAGCAATAAAGCTTGACTTGCTCTTTTTCATGAATCATGCTACAAATGGCAAAACAATACAATGTTCCTGATCCTTTTCAGAAGTTACAACCTACCTTTAGTCTATTCTTGAAAACATACTGTCCCAAACCTCATTAGCAAATTGTACCATCATTTCAAGCTCAAGCCTTATATCATCCTTTCCCTTGGAAAAATCTCAACATGGGCAAAACTACATATCCCATGGTATCTCAGGAGTCATCATCATCGAAGTCAAATTCCTTAACAGAACCAAAAGTCGAGGCACATCCCACATAGCCTATTATCCTCAAGTTGAATAAAAAGGCTTGAACCAATCAAAGCCTATCCCATACATCTTTGGCAAAACCTCTCAATATCCTTGAAATGATCAAGCCTTTTAAGGAAAATACATGATCCTTAAAGATCAAGGTCTCTTAAGGTCTAACAGATAGTCTTGAATGAAGTTCACCAAAATCATTTTTTCCTCTAGCATTAAGGCCTAACAGATAGCCTTGATTAAAATTTACCAAACTATTTTTACCTCCAGTATTAAGGCCGAATAGATAACCTTGATTGAAATTTACCAAAATCATTTTTTCCTCCAACATTAAGGCCTGACAAATAGCTTTGATTAAAATTCACCAAAACCATTTTTACCTCCAACATTAAGGCCTAACAAGACAGATAACCTTGATTGAAATTCACCAAAACCATTTTTACCTCTAGCATTAGCATTAAGGCCTGACAGATTGCCTTGATTGAAATTCACCAAAATCATCTTTACCTCCAATATTAAGGGCGGACAGATAGTCTTGATTGAAATCCACCAAGACCATTCTCAGTTTAATCCTCTTAAATTGATGGAACCATATTAAAAGGCAAACCCTTATCCATGAGCATATGATCTCCTTATGATCAAAATATTTAGCACTATAAATGAGCTAAGACAACCACCTCAAAGGAGGTTCAAAGCACCCTTATAGAGAAGCCCAAGATGAAAAGCCTTCACTATGAACTTCACCATGAAGCCCAAATTCAGAAGCCTAAACATATAAGCCTTCATTATGAAGCCTAAGCCTAAAAGCCTTCATTATGAAGCCTAAGCCTAAAAGCCTTCATCCTAAAGCCTAAACTTAGAAGCCTTTACCATGAAGCCAAAATAGAGAAGCCTTCACCATGAAGCCCAAATTGAGAACCCTTCACCATGAAGCCTAAATTGAGAAACCTTCATTATGAAGCCCAAATTGAGAAGCCTTCACCATGAAGCCCACTCCTAAAAGGCCTTCATTTATGAAGCCTATGATCCCTTCTAAAGGCAAAATCTGACTAAGCCTTCCAAATTAATTTCCTAGTCTAACCTTTCCTCTAAGTAAGACTTAGCCTTCTAGTTCGATCTCCTACAAATTCTAGCACTTTAGCAAGATTTGTCTAACATAGTCTTAAGGTAAAATCTAACCAAGCCCTTTAAATGAACTCCCAAAGGGCCATAGCCTGACTGAACCTCTAATCTAACCTCTTACATAGCCCTTTAAATGAACTCCCAAATGACCCCAGCCAAGGCCAAACCCAACCTAGACTTCTAAGATAATCCACTTATTTTAAACAATCTTCCCTAGAGCCAAATAAGACCGAGCTTCAAAATTGATTCTCCCTAAAGGCCATAACAGACTGAGCTAATTGCTAGACCTGACCAAAGACTTCCGTATAAACTTCTTTGAAGACAAGCACAACAAACTTACCCTCCCCAAAACTAAAACTAATATAACCTTCTAACTTAATCGACTCTAAAGACTTGACCTCCTTGATCGAGCTTTCCAATTCAACCTTAAACTAAACCTTCTTCGAAGCCAAACCCACCTAAGCCCAGCTCGACCTCTTCCAGCCATACTTAGCTTAACCTCCTAAAGTGACTTCTTCTAAGGCTAAACTAATATCCATTGACCAAGTAGCATCATACCTGATTTGACCTTAAGCTAGCCATTTAATCTAATCTAAAATCAAAAAGCCATACATGACTAAGCCTTTGAAGCTGACTAGCTTGATCTCTCCCTTTTCTAAGGCTAAACCGATTGCCTTTGATCGACCCTTTAACCAGCCTCATACCTAGTCCACATCAAGTGTGACCCTATCATTCCCAAGCTGGTCTATTTGAGCAAAATGACCAAACCACTTTCCTTTATCATTCTAAAGTGGAGGCACTTCCTTTCCAAATATTCACCTTTTCGAAATAAGGGCATCTTTCTCCTAAAAACTTAGCACTTTCCTATTAAAATGACCTTTCATAGGTTCAAAGTATCTAATCATTGTATAATATCCAATCATTGTATAATCATATGCATTTTGTATTAAATAGACTCTAGAATCAAGATGGATTATAAAGTCAAAATACATAAAGCAAGATGGATCACCAATCTAAGTCAAGAAAGATCATCAATTCAATTACTCAAAGCAAGGTGAATCATCAATTCAAATATGACAAAATCATCAAGCAAAGTTACTAAATCAAGACTAGAACTATCAACATTAGATCCATCCTAGGACAGCCTTAGAATCATCAACCTAACATAGTGTCAAGTTTCTCTTTCAAAAGTTTCAGACCATCCTATGACAACTTTAGGATCATTAACCTAACATAGGGTTAGTTTCTCTTTCAAAAGTTTCAGGCTATCGTAAGATAACCTTACGATCATCAACTTAACATAGGGTTAGGTATCTCTTTCAAAACTTTTTAGACCATCCTAGGATAGCCTTAGGATCATCAACCTAATATAATGTTAGGTTTTCCTTTTAGACCATCCAAGGATAGCCTTAGGATCATTTCACCCATAAATGTCTAGTATCGATCACCTAGGCATCCATGTGGTTCTTGTCCCCCCCCCCCCCTCCCTCTTTATCAAAATTCTTTTGAAACTTCACCATAAATGTTTAGTAATGATCACCTAAATATCCCTATAGTTCCTTTTTCCACCTATCCTTTACCTTTAAAATTCAACTATGCCTTTCACCAAAACATGTCAAAATCTTGACTTAAACATCCCTTTGGTTCTTTTATCCAATTCTCATCCTTAGGTTTACAATCATCAAAATTGCCTTTTAGACAAAGAAAATTCTAATGAGTGGGCAACTATGAACCCTTAATTTTGTACCCTCCAAATTACATTTGAAACCTTAGAGATGATTAGATGTGGTAAACAGACCTCCAGAAGCAAAAATCAAAAAATCAAGAAATGGAGTCTTGGAAACTAATCAAAACTTATCCCTTTAACCTCTAAACCATCCTCAAATCATCTAGAATTGAATAATGAGCACAATGCAACTAGAATCATGAAAAATAGATGAGAAACGGGTGAAAACGGACCAAAATTGTAAAATCATATGAAGTTAGGCCTGGCTGCCACAGGGAGCCTTGTGGCTACCGCCAAAGCTAGTGCGATCATTGCTAGAGGCCTCTCGGATGCTGCTAATGCATCTACAACTACTGTACCGTGTTTGGCAGTAAAAGATATTTTTCCAATTTTTTTGATTTTTCTTCATTTTGTACACCTATCCCACATCGGAAGTGCATGAAACTTTTTCCCAACCTTTCCCCTATATGTAGGGGTCCTCCTACTCTATTTTCTTCACCTTTTAACCTTTTGGTTTATTTGATTAGCCTTTACATCAAGTAAACCATCTCCATAAGCTTGATCCGCCAAGGAACAAGCTTTTAAGTTTTAAGTTTTCTTTTTTACTTTGCTATTACTCCTTACTTTGCAAAGCAAATTGGGTTGCGACTTTCTAAGCTGACCCTTTAAGTCAAAAGTTTCCCACTATCCAAGACAAGTCATTACTTGCTGTCAAAGGCAAGCAGTCATCTACCATTGGAAGTAAAGTCATCCACTGTCTAAGGCAAGTCGTTGCCCACCATTTGAGGTAACTTTCCTTTCTCTTTTCTTTTCTTTTCTTTTTCTTTATTTATTTATTTCATTTTATTCATTTATTTATTTATTTATTCATTTATTTTATTTATTTCTTTATTCTAAGCCTCCTTGCCTAATATTTAGTTTGCTAAGGTAGTTAATTAGAATCTAACTTAATTAACTCTACTTGGTAATCAATTAAAATCAATCAATCAACTCAACCCTCCTTTTAATCAATGAACTTAAACATTATAAAAGGCTAAGACTAAACAAACCCCTTTTGCAAGTGTAGTAGACTTTTGGGTATTTGGGCTTTTTAATTAATTTTAGGGTTAATTATAAGTAATTAAAAATAAAATATTTCTTATTATTTTCATTAAAATTTTCCCCAAAATATTTATTTAAAAATACTCATAAAATTAATTTATGCTTAAAAATCGCCTTTTTGCACGAAAATTCATTTTATGAAAAATAAATTATTTCATGCTAATGCATTTTATTTGAATCATTTATTTTACAATAATAATTCATATTAGGCATATTAAAATTAATTTAACATGCCATATACCTATAAATTATATCACACATGAATTTTCATAAAGTCATACATTTTATCACAATAACCCTAAATTCAAACAATTTATCACAAAAACTCCTAGGGTAGATGTGGGTTGTTACATTACATAAAAGGATAAGTATTCTTAGGCTTGTAATGATGATAAAAGGATAAGTATGATGCTAGTAGAGATTCTTTGCTGATGAGATTCCTTTGAGTATATAGGTTGCAATCAGAGTATAAGGATTTGAAATTTTATAAAGTAATAGATGTTAAGACCATACGAACTGTAAAGTTGAGGATCTATGACAACTTGGTCTATGAGGGTATAAAATGATTTAATTCAAAATTTATATGATTTAAGATAAACTGTTCTAGATTTGATTTGATTATGTACTTATGTCTAGTGTGTCTATCTATAGGTATCGAGTTTTGCTTTATGGAATCATACACCATCAATCATACATCATAAACCGCATCAAGCATTGCATTAAGGTTGCATATTTACATGCAAGAATGAAAATGTTTTGATTCTTATAAATGATTCTATGCAATTTTGAAAAATATAAATAGTTTTGAATATACCTGAAAGGGATTTGAGTTCTCTGGATGAGAAATATTTTAAGGTGTTGGATACAATAATGTTTAATTGAGGTTATTGGAAAATTTGGTAGTAATCTTTATTATGGGAAGAATTTTTATTGAGATAACCTAGAATGGCATAGAGTTGGAAAGATATAAGAGTTGCATAGAGATTTCATGAAATATCAATGGTATTAGAAGGGTTATTATTTTAATATGGATAAATTAAATGATTAGGAATGTGAAGTATAGCAAGATGCAAGTGGAAAGTCTAAAGTGAGATGATATTACGAGCTAAATGTATAAAAATTATGAGGCATTAGGTAATTAAGTCATGATAATGATGTACATATTGTACAGAAAGAGAGTAAGTCTGAAATAGTTATGAGAAGTTTATCTGAGATTGTAAATTTATACAATGCAAGTTCGTTTGGGATATAACATATATAGGAATGTTTGTTAAGTTTAAATATGTCATAATTGATGAATGAAGGGAGTGTAGAAATTATAATGTTAGCAAGGTATTAAACATGACAATATCTATTGATGTTGTAATAGATTAAGTAATAATTATTAATATGGAAAGAGAATTATCAAATATCAATTGGAGTTATTAATTTGAAATTTATCTGTTAGATTCTTATATGACAGTGGAAGTGGTTATTAAGGTATTAATATAGATGTTAATATTAATAGAGATATAAGGAAAAGAAATGCTTGGGATTATATTTGATTAAAGGTGAAATTGAAGGTTCTATTACTTTTGTTTAAGGTTAAGAGATACAAAATTATTAAGGATTAGTTCTAAGATTGATTTGAACAAGAGAAAACCATAGGTGTAGCTTAAGCTGTAGGTTTATCAGTGTGATTTTTGATAGATTGTGAATATGTGCCTTACCGTATTTGATATGTCAATTGTAGTTAGATATTGTGTTTGAGTGGCACAGTAAAAGCATGATGGAGAAGTAAAGTAGAGTGTGTTATGCTATCAAATTTGAAAATTCTAGGTTAATGATATTTGACAATTCCTTATGTGGTTCCAGAAAGAATGTATGTTAGGGCAATAATCATAAAGGTATTATCATTGGATAATAAAAAATGGTTTCGGACTAAATGTCCTTTATCAACCCAAGCTTAACAAAGAAATCATAGAGTTTTACTTTTGAAGTAGAGAAGATCTTGGGTTTCAAGAATATCAAGGTACACATATCATGATAGCTTATACTTGTAACAATAGTATAATGTTTACTCACACTGGTAACATGAATACATTGTTTACTCACCTTGTGGTTCCTTTGCTCCTAGTACACGTAGCCCTTTTGACCCTCTAAAACTCCTCAAGCTCTAACATAATATTTAATTCAATACTTAGTATTTATTTAATCATGATGCTATCCTATTCATAACTACCCCATGCACATATAACATTCACATACACTTAGAGTTGCACATATAAGTGCACTTCATCACTTGCACATAACATGTTGACTTTAAAACTCTTATACACTTAGCCTTTATAGTCCCATATGAAAACACATTAGAATTCATGTCAATACCTTTCTAAGGTCAAGCACAATGTCATGATCTTGATATCAATTCACTTTAAGAATCATCTTAGTACACTTAACACTTCCATACATGTCAACTTATCAATAGCCTTTCAAGTGTCATGCCTATCTCTTATGCCCAATTCATTCAATTAATCTCCTCACCAATTCAAGACCATAAATTCATTATTGACTCATCATAAAACCTATTTTCATATTACCCAATCACATTCACATTGCAGTCACAACATAAGGTTAAGATACCTTAAGTATACTATATTGTCTCTAGCCTTCTCTAGAGTCATTCCTTCAACCAACATGTAATTTAACTATTTATTATTCATGCATACATATCAATAATCAACAAAATACATCCCATAAAAATTATAGACATTAGAATAAGAATCCCAATATCGGCTGAATGCTCCATTAAAGGGAAAAACTGAATTTTCTTACTTTTCGCACTTTCCGTCTGTTACAGTAATATGTAGATATATGGTTTGAACCAAGATTTTTCATGTAATCAAAACAAAAATCATTTTAGAATATTAATCCATAGGAATCATCACATATATAAATCCATATGCATGAAAATTTTCCAACTTTAGATGTTAGGGTAAAAACCATAAACCTTTTTTATTTCTAGTACTTTCCGATCATTACAGTAATATGTAAACATGTAGTTTAAACCATTATTTTTTATTCAATCATAAAAAATCAGTTTAGAACATCAATGTACAAAAATCAACAGCCATGGATGCTTCTTATGCATGAAAATTCCAAGTTTAGGGTTTAGAGTGAAAATCATGAGTTTTCTAGCTTTTCACACTTTCCATTCATTACAGTAATATATAAACACATTATTTAAATCATTATTTTTCATCCAAATAAAACAAACATCAGTTTAGAATTCCATCACACACAAATCGGCAGCCACATGTATATATAACCATAGAATTTTCCAACTTTCAAGTTTTAGAACGAAAACCTTGAATTTCCTAGTTTTCTAAAACTTTTTGGTCATTATAGTAATATGCAGAAATATGATTTAATTCAATATTTTTCATCTAAACACATCAAAAAATTAGTTTAGAATAGACGCATGTAAAAATCACCCCCTTGGTATGTTTATGCATGAAAATTTCAATTTTGAGTTGTAGGATTCACCTTTGGAAAAATCACATAGAGAGGTTGGTATTTTCGGTAGAAAATTTGATTTTTCTCTTAAGAAATCACCTATGCCAAATTTTATCAGTAAACATTCAGTTCAAAATAATTTTCTCATAATTTATTTCATAGAAATCATATATGAAATTGACAGGAAAGAAAAACTTATGAATATGGTCAAGAAATCGCAAAGTTGAAGGTGTTTTGTAAATTTCGGTAGACAGAATGATTTTGGGAGAATTTTTTTGCCAAAATAATGAAATAATAGAGTGATGGCTACTGGAATGAAGGGCTGGCCAAATTTTAGGTATTTATATGTAAGGTTTTGGACAATTTCCAATATTACCTTTAATGGGTTAGTTTATGAGTGTTTTAGTATAGTTGTCTTTTGGGTATTTAGGCTTTTTAATTAATTTTGGGGCTGATTATAAGTAATTAAAAATAAAATATTTTTCTTATTATTTTTATTAAAATTTCCCCCAAAACATTTATTTAAAAATATTCAAAATTAATTTATGCTTAAAAATCGCCTTTTTGCATGAAAATTCATTTTATGAAAAATAAATTATTTCATGCTAATGCAGTTCATTTAAACCATTTATTTCACAATAATAATTCATATTATGCATATTAAAATTAATTTAACATGCCACATACTCATAAATCACATCACACATGAATTTTCGTAAGTCACACATTTTGTCACAATTACCCTAAATTCAAACAATTTGTCATGAAAACTCCTAGGATAGATGTGGGTTGTTATATTCTCTCTCTCTTAAAAAAATTTGATGTCGAATTTTCAAATCCAATAGCACAACATACTCTGCTTAACGCCATGCTTCTAATGCGCCACTCAAACACAATATCTAACTATAATTAACATATCAAGTACAGTAAGGTACATACTCACAATCTATCAAAATCACACTAATAAATCTTTAGCTTAAGCTATACTTATGTAAATCTCTTGTTCAAACAAATCTTAAACCATTCCTTAATAATTTTGTATCCCTTAACCTTCAACAAAAGTAACAAAACCTTTAATTTCACCTTTAATCAAATAAAATCCCAAGCATTTCTTTTCCTTATATCTCGATTAATATTAACATCTATACTAATACCTTACTCACCACTTCTATTCATTATTTATCACATTAGTCATATAAGAATCCAATAGATAATTCCAAATTATTCAATAATTCTCTTTCCATATTGTGAAACCTTAATTTTACGCCCTTAGCATCCAACCGCAGCCTTAGCACTTGCTGAATTTAACTCATTGCGTGGAGCTATTACGGTGGTCCCACTAACCAGTTAGCAAGCAAAGAAAATTTTTTAGACTTCATTTACATTGCCACAAGGCATCCAAATTTTCCAAACTCCATACCAACAACCAATCTCTAAAAAAAAAATCTCAAAAATCATACCAACGCCATGTGGTGTGCAGCGCCGCATCAATACTGTGCGGCGCCACATGTCCTTTGTGCGGCACACTGCAAATGTCTTATGCGATGCCACATATGCCTTGTGCAGTACTGCACCATGCTCTATAAGCTCTGGTCCCTGTGGGCCCCACCTGCGCAGAAAATGACTCTTTTACCCATTTCAGTCCAAATTTCAACCATTTCTAGCTCTACCCTTCATGGTCTTTTCATATTTTCATTACCTAAACTACCCTCACTCACTTTTCCTATAAATACCCCCTTCACTTCTCATTCCAACACACCTCTTGAATTTGAGTAGATTGCTATCCTCAAATTCCTCTCTTCTTCTCCCTCCAATCACTCTCTAATTAATTAATTAATTGATTAATCTTTTTAATTAATTAATTATCTCACCCTAACCAAGTTAATTAATCTTTTTAATTAACTAAAACTCTTTTTTTAAAATTAAAATTAATTAATTAATTAATCTTTTTAATTAATTAATTAATCCTTTTAATTAATTAATCACTTTTTTTTCCAAAATCAAATTAATCCTTTTTCTCAATCCACCTTTCATCCAAATTAATTAATTAATCTTTTTAATTAATTAATCCATCCATCCTTTTCATCATATTAATTAATTAATCATTTTAATTAATTAATTAATCTTCCAATCCATCTAATCACCCGATCCCGATAAAACGGAACTTCGGTCTGGTAAAACCCTTCACTCACTAAAAGTCAAGGTATCAGCCTTTTTCCTCACTTTCAAGACACCTAAACCAAAATCAATCTGATCAACTCCTAAACCCCTCCAGTTAACCGTGGAACGAACTACATGGGTTTTGATCCCCATTCAATGGGGTACGTAGGTATGTTTGGAATATAAATCCAAATCTCAAATCCAAATCTCTATCATCCTCTTTTCTCTTTTTTAATTAATTTGTGAATGTTTTATTTTCACCATGCATTTATGCCATATTCATGCATTTTCTTTAATATCATCTTATAAATATCATTCATGAAATCCAATTTTCACAGTCAAGTTAAACTTAAGAGCCAAATTTAGATTATTTAAAATCAAAAACCTAGTCCCCGAAGTCAACCTGGTTCGAAGGCTAGTGATTTTTATCCTTGGGCAAATTAATTTAGAAATTAATGAATTGGAGTCAATTTGGGTTTTTTCCTTAATATTTTTCCCAACTAAATAAAATTAAGTTGGTGACTCCTAAAAATCATTTTCAAAATCAACCAAATCCAAACTCGAGGGTTCCATCATGAGTCTAAACCCGAATGAGCATTTTGGTTCCCTCTAGCAGACCAGGTCAGTGCTTGGGCGAGGCCTCACAGCTAGCGACTCCACTGGGGACTGGTTGCCACCTTTTTTTTAAAAGGGAAAATAAGAGGATTACTTTTTGGTTAAGGAAAATTTTTGCAAAATAATCTCCTTTGGCTCATTAAGTATAATTTGACTTTCATGCATCACATTGCATAATAAAGGCTCCTTGCCTAAACCTTAACTTTAGGAAAACTTTTGGATGGCGAGTAGCATTGGCTCAACAACTCTCTTTGAGTATGTTGGGAAATAGCAAAAGCATTCCACCCTGCGATGAATCCCTGATCATTTTGATGGTGTAACGAGCAATCAGTACTTTTGGACCCACGCGAGGTTCCATGCCTCACATGTGGTTAGGTATATCGATGCTCTAGTGGGATGGGGACCCTTAAATTAAACCACCCTTCACCCTTATACATGTAGTAACCCTAGCATTGACCCTAGGTTCCATGTACCATAATAGTCAATGCTCTTGCATGTTCATGAAACCTTTTTCAACATGCATCATATCATGATCATGTATACATAATATGAGAAGCTCAACAACGTCAACCCTCAAACACCTTAAAGACACAAACCTGTGGTTCGTTACCCCAAAACACCTAACACACTGACCTTGTCAACATATAAACCCGGTGACCAATCATGTGGAAGGAATCCTTTTCCCGACACACCTTCACATTCATGCCATTTTTCCTTCATAATTCTATTTTCTTACTCATTTTTTTTTCTGTCTATTTTCTGTTTCAAAGTACCAATGGCCAATACCTTCAACTTTGATCAAGACACCATGAGCACTTTTTTTGCCATCCTCCTCAAGAAATAAGAGGAAACTTTTCAAGCTATACTCACCACCGCTCTTCAAACCCAAGCTGAAACTTTCACCAATGCTCTCATTGCCCAGTCTGCCACCTTTACTGATGCCCTCAACTCCCAACACTAGTCCATCATCAATGAGGTCAAGGAAATGACCAATGCCATTGTCACTCCCCTTCCTACTCGTGTTGAGCCTGCATTTGCCAAAGCCGGGACTAGCCATGCCCCTACTTTTACTCCTCCCATTATCAATCTCACCGATAAAGGGAAAGCGCCTAAAACTCCAACCTCTCTTACAATGGACTTAAACACAACTGCTTCCTCTCCCACTATGAATCATTTTCAAAGTGGCGATTACTCTAGCTTTCCCGAAGCTAAGAAATTGATGGAGAAAGTTGAGGTCATGGAAAAAATACTTAAGAATGTCAAAAAGCATAAGGACATGATATATGTCGACTTCTTAGCTCTCTTCCCAAATGCATGAGTTCCACCAAAATTCAAAATGCCAATCATGGACAAGTTTAATGGCACCACATGTCCCAAAACTCATCTCAAGATGTATCTGGGTGCCATGAGACCTTTTGGTGTGGACGATGAGCTCCTTGCTCAGCTATTCCAGCAGTCGTTGATCGAAGATGTTATTAAGTGGTTACAAGATCTCAACAAAAATCACAAGAAGACTTGGGATGACATATGTAATGTATTTGTCAAACAATATCACTACAACATCGAGGTGGATGTCACCTGTCGAGATTTGGAAACCACCAAACAAGGGTCAAGAGAATCTTTCACTGCGTTCCTTACAAGGTGGAGGACAAAAGCGGCTCAAATGGTAAACCGTCCATCTGAAGTAGAGCAAATTGACATCATCATCAAAAACCTCCTCCCTAATATCAAGCTCATTTGCAAACTCAATACCTCCTTAGCTTCAAAGCTCTCATTGCCACTGCCACCAAGATTGAGGATTTGATTCAATCAGGACGAATCAAGGATGAATCCTCTAGGTATCATAAGAACACCATGAACACCACCCAAAGAGAGGGAGAGGTAAATGTTGTGTCCTATCACAAGCTGATGAAGTTAGAAACAAGGAGAACTTTCTCTAAGCTGGGCATGCCCCTTAGCGTCGTTTACAAGAAAGCCCTAGAGGCTAATCTGGTTGAGCTCTTAGAACCACGACCTCCTCCAAACTCCTTCCCCAAGGGTTATAATGCTAATGAGCACTGTGACTATCATCAAGGGCCAGGGCACAAAAATGATGCGTGCAAGCCTTTGAAGCATAAAATTCAAGACCTCATTGATAGCGGAGATATCATTGCTCCTAGATCCAAAGTCTAGCACCGCCTTAATCCTTTCTGAACTACTGAGCTCACTCAACCATCTCAAGCTTCATCCAATAACCAATATTTTTTAGAAGAGTGCCACCACTGCTGTGCCCTTTGTCCAAGTCTTCTGAGTCTATGTCTGAGTCATTTGAATCCTTGTCTAATTCATAATTCGCATCAGAGTCTTTTAAGTCTGTTTTTATCAAATCTTTTTTCAAATTTGAGTCTGTCAGGTCTCACCCATCAAAGTTTATATTTTGCCTTTTCAACTTATCCTTTAATGTACTCGTGATGGGACTTTTATTAGTAATGAAAAGGTTGAACTTTTTGATTTGCTTTAATTTTTTCTGATTCATCTTTAAATGGGACATCTTAAAAAAAGGAGAAAACAAAGAAAAATGAAATGAAAAATATAAAAAAAATACAAAAAAAATGATGAAAAAGGCAAAAGGATCAACTAATTATGGCACAAAGGAAAAAATAAAAAAAAATCTCATACAATGCATCTGCATGACAATAGTGAAAAAGATCATGAGCTCTTAGGTACAAAGACAAGGACATGATACTCCAAGCATCACAGTTTACAACCTCTTGACCTACAAAAAGCCTATCGAGAAGAAGCTATTGACAAAGTAGGAAGATCCTATCCGACAGAGGTATTATCTTCACGGACATGGATGGAAGTGAATTCTCCCATCTTGGCAACCCGGAAAAGATACATCATCTGAAGATGACGTATGCATTTCATTTTTGTTTCTCATGCATATGTAATTAGAACTATGTGGACTTAATTCTCCCTAAAAAATGAGAAAAATTAATGATAGAAAAGTGATGCAAGGGGTACGTAGGTAGCCTAATTCGGGTGCGGTCCAAATCATAATACAAAATATTTTGTTTGCATCGCATTCTCATTTTCTTTGTGCCTAGTACATCATTCACTTGATTCTTTTGCCTAAACAAAATTAACAAAAAACAGAGAGAGAGAGAGAGAATGCTCACTAAGTTGAAAACCTGAAAGGGCGGCTTAGGCAGAAATTAAAGCAAAAATAAAAGATGTCTCATTTAGTGATAATCAAATCTTGCAAAATACAAACCCATCATAAAGGATAGTCCTTTCATTGTCGTCTATAGCTTATCCTATTTCGTGTAGTCCTGTCAACCTATAATTACTTCAAAAAAAAAAAAGGTCATGTCTGAAGTCATGGTCTAGCCAATCCTCCTCTACTTCCTGAGATGCAAATCTCTCATATCCTCATCAGAGTCAAAGTCTGTCACAATCTCCTTCTTTGAGTCACTGCTACAACCTATGGAGTCACACTTCCAGTAGATCTCTGAGTATCCTTTAAAGAACAAGTCACCTCTTTTGTTTAGGCTGCAATCCTCTTCCCATTACTAGTGGCTCCTCATACAATCTCTCCTTCCTCAGCTGCTTCATCCTCTATTCCTCTCAGCAAGGTAGCCTGGTACTCTTTATCAAATTGGCCAAACCACCTTTATTAACTACTTGGTATACCTCTCTATGGTTCCAAATGAAATCCCAAAATAAACAGCATGATAACCCCTCAGCCAGCCATCACTTGATAGCTCTAGTAATGGGAGCTGTGATCTGCACAGACTCCAAGAAAGAAAAACTGGGGGCATACCCTAAGTCTGCCTCACCTGCCTCAAGACACTCATCCCAAGTGGAAAGCAATCAAGCTAAGCCCAACGGGCAAACCACTCAACACCAATAGCCTCTGGTCATGAAAGATTTAATCATTTACTATTGGTAGTACTAAAAATGTCCTCCGGGGGCAAGCTGCAAGCAACCATCTTATTCGACCTCTGACTGAGTCTCAATAAGGCATGTGTAGACTGAAAAGTAGGGGCCACCACCTGAAAATGATCCATCAGTCACACTTTTAAGATAGCCCAAAACTTAATGCAGACACCCACAAAGCACCTCCAACAAAAAGGGTAAGAGTAGACAAAGTTTTCTCACTTGGTGAATAATTGGCAAGACAGTTCATCTTTTTAAATCTTGAACAAAGCAATTAAGGCTCATTGGTATCTTTGTCGGCCCAGCTCTAACCATAAAATGCATCTATTCCATCTACCACTGTGGCATCACCCAAATCAACAGACTCGTAACTGACACTCAAATAGAAAACCAAAACCCTCATGTTAAGCCTCTGCACCCCTCATATCTCTTAGTCACTAGAATCATGGAACTTTTCAATCACAGTAATTAAATTCACTTGACTATCACCAACCATCACTTGGCTTGCAACATTCTGAAGCAAGTCAAAAACTCCTGAAAAATTCAAAAAAAAAATGTCGGACTTTGAACTCTAGCACCAACAGAGTTGTCTTTGAGTCGTAGCCAAGCCATATTCCCTATCTCCTTGGAATAGGCACAGCTCCTCATCAGCAACACCAAAATAGAAACCACGGGCCACCAGATTCCAAAATTTGAAGTAACCCTCAAACTCCTCGTAATACTACTATGGCAACCATCTCATACCAACCCAAGTTGAGCTCCTCAACCTTGTCGAGTTTCTCAGTCCATAAATACATTGCATTCACAAAGTAACTGAGCAAATCCGCCCCCATGCATCCATGCAATCAGTCATTACAAGCATCACCATAAATCATGCATGGCATAAAAGTCAAATAGAAGGTCTGAAACATGCATACATCATCTATGCACCAGCACCTATGCAATCATCTGCAATTATACATCATCATGCATAAGCTGAGCCAATAGCCTCATTAAAATCTCCTTAAGCTTACCAGTACTTCTTCAAAGCTGACCAATACCTTTTAAAGCTAACCTGTGCCTCTTTGAAGCTAAATGATACCTTTCCATATCTAATCAACAAAGCATGACTTTCAAAGTCCCTCTACTCCCGGCAAAGTTCCTTTGAGCCTTCCAAAAGGCCTAACCTTTCACATTCAGAAGCCCAAGTTTCTTTGGCACAACTAAAATCTTGAGCTGACGAGCCATAAGCTGAGGCACTTCCTCAAAATCTCGTGAGCCAACTCGCCATAGGTTGAGGCTCTCTTTCACTAAATTATCTTGTCCTAAATTATCTTTACCTCTAGCATTAAGGCCAAATAGATAGCCTTAATTGAGATTTACCCAAATCTTCTCCAGCATTAAGGCTGAACAGATAGCCTTAATTGAGATTTACCCAAATCTTCTCCAGCAATAAGGCCGAACAGATAGCCTTGATTGAGATTTACCCAGATCATCTTTACCTCGAACATTAAGGCTGGACAGATAGTCTTGATTCTTCTTTACCTCCAACATTAAGGCTGGATAGATAGTCTTGATTGAGATTTACTTAGATCATCTTTACCTCCAATATTAAGGCCGGATAGATAGTCTTGATTCTTCTTTACCTCCAACATTAAGGCTGGACAGATAGTCTTGATTGAGATTTACCCTAGATCTTCCAACATTAAGGCTGGACAGATAGCCTTGAGTGAAATTTACTTCAGACCTTCTTTATCTCCAACATTAAGGTCGGACAAATAGCCTTGATTGAAATTCACTAAACCTTTTCTATCTCTAACATTAAGGCTGGACATATAGTCTTGATTCTTCTTTACCTCCAACATTAAGGCTAAACAGATAGCCTTGATTAATATTTACTCAAATCTTCTCCAACATTAAAGCCGGACAGATAGCCTTGATTAAAATTTACTTCAAACATTCTTTGTCCTCCAATATTAAGGCCAGACAGATAGCCTTAATTGAAATTCACTAAACCTTCTTTATCCTCCAACATTAAGGCCGGACAGATAGCCTTGATTGAAATTTGCCCCAAACCTTCTCCATCCCCAACATTAAAGCCAGACAGATAGCCTTGATTAAAATTCACCAAACCTTCTCTATCTCCAACATTAAGGCCGGACAGATAGCCTTGATTGAAATTCACCAAACTTCCTCTACCTCCAACATTAAGGCCGGATAGATAGCCTTAATTGAGATTTACTTCAGATCATCTTTATCTCCAATATTAAGGCCGGACAGATAGTCTTAGTTGAGATTCACTTCAAACCTTCTTTACCTCCAATATTAAGTCCAGACAGATAGCCTTAATTGAAATTCACCAAGACCATTCTTGCATCTAACATCAAGGATGGACCGATAGCCATCGATAAAACCTCATTTGTCCTAGAGGGCTCCCTCCTAAAGGACCTGATAAGGACATATAAGCCCAGAGTCTGACATGGCACCTCTTCCTAACATTCACAATCATCAGAATCACCTTTTGTTCAAAGCCAATTCTAATGAGGGGACAATTGTGAACCCTTAATTTTATACCCTCAACATCCAACTGTAGCTTTAGCACTTGCTGAATTTAACTCATTGTGTGGAGCTATTACGGTGGTCTCGCTAACTGGTTAGCGGGCAAGGGTTTGAGGGCAACGCCCCCGAAAGAAAATTTTTTAGAATTCATTTATATTGCCACCAGGCATCCAAATTTCTCAAACTCTATACCAACAACCAATCTCTAAAAAAAAAAAACCTCAAAAATCGTGCCAGTGCTATGTGGCATGCGGCGCTGCGTCAGCACTGTACGGTGCCGCATGCCCTTTGTGTGGCATGCTACAAATGTCTGATGCGGCGCCGCACCAGACTCTGCGAGCTCTGGTCCCTGTGGGCCCCACCTGCGCAGAAAATGACCCTTTTACCTCTTTCCGTCCAATTTTCAGCCATTTCTAGCCCTACCCCTCATGGTCTTTTCACATTTTCATTACCTAAACTACCCTCATTCACTTTTTCTATAAATACCCCCCTTCACTTCTCATTCCAACACACCTCTTGAATTTGAGTAGATTTCTATCCTCAAATTTCTCTCTTCTTCTCTCTCCAATCACTCTCTAATTAATTAATTAATCTTTTTAATTAATTAATTATCTCACCCTAACCAAGTTAATTAATCTTTTTAATTAACTAAAACTCTTTTTTTAAAATTAAAATTAATTAATTAATTAATCTTTTTAATTAATTAATTGATCACTTTTTTCAAAATCAAATTAATCATTTTTCTTAATCTACTTTTCATCCAAATCAATTAATTAATCATTTTAATTAATTAATCACTTTTTTTTCAAAATCAAATTAATCCTTTTTCTCAATTCACCTTTCATCCAAATTAATTAATTAATCTTTTTAATTAATTAATTCATCCATCCTTTTCATCATATTAATTAATTAATCATTTTAATTAATTAATTAATCTTCCGATCCATCCAATCACCCGGTCTCGATAAAATGGAACTTCGGTCGATAAAACCCTTCACCCACCAAAAGTCAAGATATCAGCCTTTTTCCTCACTTTCAACACACCCAAATCAAAATCAATCTGATCAACTCCTAAACCCCTCCACTTAACTGTGGAACGAACTACGTGGGTTTTGATCCCCATTCAATAGGGTACGTAGGCATGTTTGGAATATAAATCCAAACCTCAAATCCAAATCTCTATCATCCTCTTTTGCCTTTTTTAATTAATTTGTGAATATTTTATTTTCACCATGCATTTATGCCATATTCATGCATTTTCTTTAATATCATCTTATAAATATCATTCATGAAATCCAATTTTCAGAGTCAAGTGAAACTTAAGAGCCAAATTTAAATTATTTAAAAGCAAAAACCTAGTCCCTGAACTCAACCTGGTTCGAAGGCTAGTGATTTTTATCCTTGGGCAAATTAATTTAGAAATTAATGAATTGGAGTCAATTTGGGTTTTTTCCTTAATATTTTTCCCAACTAAATAAAATTAAGGTGGTGACTCCTAAAGATCATTTTCAAAATCAACTAAATCCAAATCCGAGGGTTCCATCGTGAGTCTAAACCCGAATGAGCATTCCGGTTCCCTCTAGTGGACCGGGCCAGTACTCGGGTGAGGCCTCATACATATTAATAATTATTACTTAATCTATAATAACCTCAATAATTATTTTCGTGTTTAATACCCTGTTAACATTACGATTTTTACACTCCCATCATTTATCAATTAAAACATATTTAAACTTAACAAATATTCCTATATATATATCATATCCCAAATGAACTTGCATTCTATTAATTTACAATCTCAAATAAACTTCTCATAACTATTTCAGACTTACTCTCTTTTTATATAATATATATACATCATTATCTTGACTTAATTACTTAATGCCTCATAATTTTTATATATTTAGCTCGTAATATCATCTCACTTTAAACTTTCCACTTACATCTTGCTATACTTGACATTCCTAATCATTTAATTTATCCATAATAAAATAATAAACCTTTTAATACCATTGATATTCAATGAAATTTCTATGAAACTCTATATCTTTCCAAATCTATACCATTCTAGGTTATCTCAATAAAAATTCTTCCCATACTAAAGATCACTTCCTAATTTTCTAGTAATCTTAATTGAACATTATTGTATATAAAACCTTAAAACATTTCTCATCCGAAGGACTCAAATCCTTTTCAGGTATTTTTAAAATATTTAATTTTCAAAACTGCATAGCATCATGCTTATCCTTTTATATCTCCCCCTCTTAAAAGAAATTCGTCCTCAAATTTAAATACTTACTTATACATTCTCGAAGAAGCTGGGATGCTTCTGTCGCATCCTTACCTCAGCTTCCTAGGTACACTCGTCCATTCCATGATTACACTAGTGGACCTTAATCATAGGTGTCTCCTTGATACACAAATTTCTCCCCATCCTTAGTTTGAAATTATATTTGCTTTTTCTCTATAGTCAATACAAGTTCCATACTCGTATAGCCAATCCATTCCTAAGGTCACATCAAATCCTAGGATACCAAGTTCTATTAACTCCACAGGAAGTTTGCATCTATCAACTCCACATGATCCTTGAGTAGGAGTAATCTTCTTAGTCATTTGGTAAAGGAATCGTGAGGCATACAAACAAACAATAACAAAGAGTACTATAACTTATTAGGATTTTGCGGAACTATACTAATGATAGATTACAAATGACATGATTGGAAAATTCCTATGCTCCAAGATTACACTTAACCATCCAAATAAATAAACAAGTCTAAACTAACTTCTCTGTCATGTCTCCCCATGTTCTATAACAACCCACATCTACTCTAGGAGTTTTAGTGATAAATTATTTGAATTTAGGGTTATTGTGAAAAATTGTGACTATATTAAAATTCATGTGTGACGTGATTTAAGAGTTTGGGGCATGTTAAATTAATTTTAATATGCCTAATATAAATTATTATTGTGAAATAAATAGTCTAAATAAAATGCATTAGCATAAAATAATTTATTTTTCATAAAATGAATTTTCGTGCAAAAAGGCAATTTTTAAGCATAAATTAATTTTATGAGTATTTTTAAAATAATTTTAAATAAATGTTTTGGGGGAAATTTTAATGAAAATAATAAGAAAAATATTTTATTTTTAACTACTTATAATCAGCCTCAAAATTAATTGAAAAACCCAAATACCTAAAAGCCCACTATACTAAAACACTCACAACGTAGCTCATTAAGGGTAATCTTGGAAATTGTCCAAAATCCTACATATAAATACCTAAAATTTGGCCAGCCCCTCATTCCAGTAGCCATCACTCTGTTATTTCATTATTTTGGCAGAAAAATTCTCCCAAAATCATTCTCTATACTGAAATTCATAAAATACCTTTAACTTTGCGATTTCTTGACCGTATTCATAAGTTTTTCTTTCCTTTCAATTTCTTATATGATTTCTATGAAATAAATTATAAGAAAATTATTTTGAACTGAATGTTTACTGATTTTTACTAATAAAATTTGGTCTAGGTGATATCTTGAGAGAAGAATCAACTTTTCTACCGAAAACACTAACCTCTCTATGCAATTTTTCCAAAGGTGAATCTTACAACTCAAAATTGAAATTTTCATGCATAAACATTACCAAGGGGTGGTGATTTTTACATGATTATATTCTAAAATGAATTTTGATGTGTCAAGATGAAAAATATTGGATTAAATGATATTTCTGCATATTACTGTAATGACCGAAAAATTTCAAAAAAAAGGAAATTCAAGGTTTTCGATCTAGAACTTGAAAGTTGGAAAATTCTATGGTTATATATACATGTGGCTGCCTATTTGTGTATGATGGAGTTCTAAATTCTTTTTTGTATGGATAAAAAATAATGATTTAAATCATGTTTTTACATATTACTGCAATGAACGAAAAGCTCAGAAAGCTAGAAAACTCATGATTTTCACTCTAAACCCTAAACTTAAAATTTTCATGCATAAGAAGCATCCATGGCTGCTAATTTGTGTACATTGATGTTCTAAACTGATATTTGTTGTGATTGAATAAAAAATAATGGTTTAAACTACATGTTTACATATTACTGTAATGACCAAAAAGTACCGAAAACAAGAAAGGTTTATGGTTTTCACCCTAACATCCTAAGTTGGAAAATTTTCATGTATATGAATGTACATATGGGCTGATTCGTACATGTCTGTATTCTAAAATAATTTTTGTTTTGATTACATGAAAAATCTTGGTTCAACTCATGTTTTTACATATTATTATAATAGACAGAAAGTGCGAAAATAAGAAAATTTAGGTTTTCTTTGGAATAGAGCATTGGGCCTACATTGGGATTGTGATCCCAATGTTTATAATTTCTATGTGATGTATTTTAATGATTATTGATAGGTATGTATGTATGATAAATGGTTAAATTATATGTTGGTTGAAGGAATGACTCTAGACAAGCCTAGAGGCACTTTGGTATACTTAAGGTATCTTAACCTTATGTTGTGATTAATATGTACATGTGATTAGATGATATGGAAGTGGGTTATATGATGACTTGATAATGGATTAATGATCTTGTATTGATGAAGATATTGATTGAATGAATTGGTCTTAAGAGATAGGCATGATGCTTAAAAGGGTACTTGTTAAGTTAACATATATGAAAGTGTTAAGTGTGCTAAGATGATTATTAAAGTAAATTGATATTAAGGTAATGATATTATTTTGAATTTAGAAATGTATTGACATGATTTTAATGTGTTTTTATATGGACCTATAAAGGCTAAGTGTACATGACTTTTAAAGTCAAC
Organism: Reutealis trisperma; assembly: GCA_947687605.1. Classification (NCBI taxonomy): domain Eukaryota; kingdom Viridiplantae; phylum Streptophyta; class Magnoliopsida; order Malpighiales; family Euphorbiaceae; genus Reutealis; species Reutealis trisperma. The sequence goes on from CANTUT010000407.1 coordinate 105,211, forward strand.
ATGTATGTGCAAGTAATAAAGTGCACTTATATGTGCAACTCTAAGTATATGTGAATATTATATGTACATAGGGTAGTTATAAGATAAGATAACATCATGATTAAATAAATACTAAGTATTGAATTAAATATGATGTTAGAGCTTGAGGAGTTTTAGAGGTTCAAAAGGGCTATGTGTACTAGGAGCAAATGAACCACAAGGTGAGTAAACACTATGTTCATGTTACTAGTGTGAGTAAATGTTATGCTGTTGTTACAAGTACAAGCTATTATGATATGTGTATCTTGATATTATTGAAACCCAAGACCTTCTCTACTTCTAAAATGAAACTCTATAATTTCTTTGTTAAGCTTGGGTTGCCAAAGTACAATTGGTCCAAAACCATTTTTGATTATCCAATGATAATACTTTTATGATTATTGCCCTAACTTACATTATTTTTGAAACATTGTATCTTTTGTTCAAAAGTTAAATTGCTATTGTTATTGTGATACATATTATTGTTGCCCTAAATGTTATTGTTATATGTGATTACTATTAGCTCTAGCTATGGTACCTTTAACTCTCTATGCAGAAATCCTCATACTGATGCGAGTAATCATCATCTATGTGATCCTCGTATCGATGCAAGTAATCATTGGCTATATGATCCTCATGCCGGTGCAAGTAATCATTGGCTATGTGATCCTCATATCGAAGTGAGTAATCATTGGCTATGTAATCCTCGTACTGATGTGAGTAATTATTGGCTATGTGTTCGAGTAATTATGGCAATAGTCTTCACTCTATGTGTTTGAGTGATTATGGCAACAGTCTTCACTCTATGTGTTTGAGTGATTATGGTAGTAGCCCGTACTCTATGTGTTATGTGTTATAAGTGTGATTTTTGCAAACCTTATTAAATTGTAAACCTTGACTCATGGATTGTAAAATATGAAATATGTGTTATACGCTATGGGTTTCCTTTAAAAAAAAAAAAGGGATATGTGTTATCATATGTGCCATAGTTTTTACTCATTGAGATCATCTATCTCACCCATTTTTCTTTTTGCTGTTCCAGGTGAGCAGTATGAGGAGGCAAGGTATGGCTCAAGCATTCTACTTCGCTTGGGGTAATACCTTGTCTAAGATAATTAGTTTAATATGTTATGAAGAGTTATCCTTAGACACTCTAGGAATATTTATTTTTGGATGTTTATTTTGAAATGTTATCCTTTGAGATTTTAATTGGATTCTAAATATTATTTCCTTATGGATTATGTTTAAAGTATATTTTAACTATGCTTCCATAACTTAAGGTTTTTTTTTTTTAAAAAAAAGGTTTATTTAAGTTAATGTACAAGGTTTTGGTATGATCCTAGGCAGTATTTGTATAAGCATAAGTGGGTTCTACGGGCATGGGTGACCTTATGTCTCCCCATGTTCTAAGACTGTCATGTCTCTGAAAATGGGATGTGACATTCAACTCCTATGCATAGACCAATTCCTTGCCATTAACCTTTGTCACATCTCCACTTTAGAGACATGACAATCCTAGAACATGGGGAGACATAAGGTCATCCACGCTCGTAGAACCCACTTATACATATACAAATACTGCCTAGGATTGTACCAAAACCTCATACATTAACTTTAAAAAAAAAAACTTTTTATAAAGGAAAAACCTTAAGTTGCAAAAGCTAAAATTATACTTTAGTACAAACCATAAGAAAATAATTATAAGACTCCAAATAAGTCACCAAACATAAAATTCCAAAAAAAAATAAAGTTTCCATCAAGATAATTCCTAGAGCATCTAAAGACTCATCATAATATAGCATAGTTGTAACTTTGACAAGGAAATTTTCTAAGCGGAGTAGGTTGCTTGAGTGATCACTTTGCCTCCTCATAATGCTCACATGGAACCACACAAGGAAGAATGGTGAGATAGATGATCTCAATGAGTAAACAATAGGGCTTATATAATAACACATATCCTTTAGAAAGGGCTCATAGCACATAACTCATAGTTCATTATTCATAGTTTATAATTTAGAAAGGTTCACAGAAATCACACTAATAACATATATCACATAGAGTGAAGGCTATTGCTATAATCACTTGAAAACATAACACATAGAGTGAAAGTTATTGCCATAATCACTCGAACACATAACACATAGAGTGAAAGCTATTGCCATAATAACTCGAACACATAACACTTAGAGTGAAGGCTATTGCCATAATCACTCGAACGCATAACCAATAATTACTTGCATTGGTATGAGGATCACATAGCCGATGATTACTCGCATCAGTACGAAAATCACATAGCCAATGATTACTCGCATTGGTACGAGGATCACATAGCCAATGATAAGTCGCATCGGTATGAGGATTTCTGCATAAAGGGTTAAAGGTACCATAGCTAAAGCTAATGGTAATCACATATAACAATAACATTTAAGGCAACAACATGTATCACAATAATAATAGCAGTTTAACTTTTGAACTCAATATTTATTTTATGCTTAAAATCATCTTTTTGCATGAAAATTCATTTTATGAAAAATAAATTATTTCATGCTAACGCACATCATATAAATCATTTATTTCACAATAATAACTCATATTAGGTATATTAAAATTAATTTAACATGCTACATACTTATCAATCACATAGCATATAAATTCCCATAAGAGCACACACTTAGCCTTAATAGTTCTAAGTCAAACAAATTGGTCGTGAAAACTCCTGGGGTGGGTGCGGGTTGTTAGATTATCCCCCCTTAAAAAAAAATTTGTCCTCGAACTTTCAAATCTAACAGCATAACACACTTTGCTTAACTTCTCCGCCACGCTTCTGCTGCGCCACTCAAATTCAACATCTACCTACAATTAACTTATCAAATACAGTATGGTGCATACTCACAATCTATCAAAAAGAATCACATTGATAAACTTTCAGCTTATGCTACACCTATGTTAATCTCTTGTTCAAACAAATCTTAGAACTAATCCTTAATAATTTTGTATCCCTTAACCTTAAACAAAAGTAATAGAACTTTTAATTTCACCTTCAATCAACTATAATCCCAAGCATTTCTTTTCCTTATATCTCTATTAATATTAACATATATATTAATCCCTTAATCACCACTTCCATTTATTATTTGTCACATTAGCCATATAAAAATCCAACAGAGAAATTCCAAATTAATAACTCCAATTGATATTTGATAATCCTCTTTCCATATTATAGATGATCTCAATAAGTAAATAATATAGCATAAATGATATTATATATCCCATTTTAAAGGAAAGCCCATTGCATATAACACATAGTTCATGATTTACAAATCATGGTTTCACAGTTTTCAATTTAGCAAGATTATCACTTTAGCATATTTGCAAAAATCACACTTAAAACACTTATTACCCAATCAGAGTAAATGACTATACTAGCTCATTCGCTTAAAGGACAAGTGGCCTTATACCAAATTCCAACACCCAACACATTACTTATAAAGTCGTGAAACTTATCAGGCTCTATAGCTAGAACCACCCCTTCTAGCTGAGGTGGATACACAACCTCTATCCATCGGGTTAAGACCATGTGTACAGGTTCTGATGATTACCTACATCGGCATGAGAACTTTTGCATAAAGGGTTAAAGGTACCATAGCTAGAGCTAATGGTAATCACAAATAACAATACCACATAAGGCAATAATAACAAGTATCTCAATAGCAATAATAATTTAACTTTTGAACAAAAGATACAATGATAGTGTAGTTCTAGAAAGAATATAAGTTAGGGTGATAATCACAAAGGTATTATCATTGGATAGTCAAATATGGTTTTGGACCAAATGTCCTTTGGCAACCCAAGCTTAACAAAGAAATTACATATTCGAAAAATGGAAGTGAACTTGGGTTTCAAGAATCTAAAAGGTTCCCATAGCATAATCATGATGGCTTGAACTTGTAACAATAGCATAATGTTTACTCACACTGGTAACATGAACATAGTGTTTACTCACCTTATGGTTCCTTCGCTTCTAATACATGTAGCCATTGGACTTCTAAGACTCTTCAAGCTCTATTATAATATTTAATTCAATACTTATTTATTTAATCATGATGCTATCCTATCCTATCTCATAACTACCCCATGCACATATAACATTCACATACACTTAGAGGTGCACATATAAGTGCACTCATCACTTGTACATAGCAAGTTGACTTTAAAAGTCTTACCCATTTAGCCTTCATAAGCTCATATGAAAACACATTATAATTCATAATCTTTTCTCAAGTCAAACACAATGTCATAATCTTAATATCAATTCACTTTAACAATCATCTTAGTACACTTAACAGTTCCCTACATGTCAATTTATCAATAGCCTTTCAAATGCCATGCCTATCTCTTATGCCTAATTCATTCAATCAATCTCTTCATCAATTCAAGATCATTAATTTATTATTGATTCATCATAAAACCTATTTCCATATTACCCAATCACATTCACATTCTAATCATAACATAAGGTTAAGATACCTTAAGTATACCAAAGTGCCTCTAGGCTTGTATAGTGTCTTCCCTTCAACCAACATGCAATTTAACCATTTATCATACATACATACATGTCAATAATCATTAAAATACATCACATAAAAATTATAGACATTGGGATAAAAATCCCTTGGGAGGTTGAATTCTCTATTAAAGGGAAAACTGAATTTTTCTTACTTTTCACACTTTCCATCTATTATAGTAATATGTAAAAACGTAATTTGAATCAAGATTTTTTATGTAAACACAACAAAAATTACTTTAGAATATTAATCTACATGAATCAATAGCAATAGGTATGTCTCATACATGAAAATTCAAATTTTGGGTTTTAGGATGTAAAACCATGAGTTTTCTTGTTTTTGGTACTTTCTGATCATTACAGTAATATGTAAACAAATAGTTTAAACCATTATTTTTCATTTAATCATATAAAATATCAGTTTAGAACATCCTCATGTATGAATCAGCAACCTTTGATCATAATTTATGCATGAAAATTCCAAGTTTCAAAGTTTAGGATTAAAATCATGAGTTTTTGCACTTTTCGTGCTTTCTGTTCATTACAGTAATATATAACCACATGATTTGAATCATTATTTTTCATCTAAACAAAACAAATATCAGTTTAGAATATAAACATGACAAATCAGTAGCCATTGAGTTGTCAAATCATAGAATTTTCCAACTTCTAAGTTCTAGTACAAAAACCTTGAATTTCCTTGTTTTCTAAAACTTTTCGGTCATTACAGTAATATGCAGAAATATGATTTAATCCAATTTTTTCATCAAAAAATATCAAAAATCCATTTAGAAATCAATCATGTAGGAATTGCTCCCCCTCCCCCTCCCTTTGTAGTATTTATGCATAAAAATTTCAATTTTGAGTCATAGGATTCACCTTTGTGGAAATTGCGTGGAAAGATTTGTGTTTTTGGTGGAGAATTAAATTTCTCTTTCAAAAGCTCACCCAAATAGAATTAAATCTATAAAAATAGTAAACAAATAGTTCAAAATAATTTTCTCATAATTTATTTCATAGAAATTGGATAGGAAATTGTTAAGAAAGAAAAACTTACGAATATAGACGAGAAATCGCAAAGTTAAAAGGTATTTTCTTAATTTCGGTAGAGAGAAATATTTTGGGAGAATTTTTCTATAAAATATAGAAAAATAGAGTGATAGCTGCTAGAACAAGAGTGCTGGCCAAATTTTAGATATTTAAATGTAGGATTTTGGGCAATTTCCACTAATACCCTTAATGAGCTAGGTTATGAGGGTTTTTAGGTAGTGGGCTTTTAGGTATTTGGGCTTTTTATTAAATTAGGAGCTAATTATAAGTAATTAAAATAAAAGTATTTTTTCTTATTATTTTTTGTAATATTTCCCCCAAAAACATTTATTTAAAAATTATTTTAAAATACTTATAAAATTATTTTAAACTTAAAAATAGCCTTTATGCATGAAAATTTATTTTATTTAAATAATTTATTTTATGAAAATGCACTTCATGTAAATCATTTATTTCACAATAATAACTCATATTAAGCATATTAAAATTAATTTAACATGTCCCAAACTCATAAATTACGTCACACATGAATTTTCATATAGTCACACAATTTATCATAATAACCCTAAATTCAAATAATTTGTCACTAAAACTTCTAGGGTAGATGTGGGTTGTTACATTCTCCTCCCCTTAAAAAAAATTCTTCCTTGAATTTTCAAATCTAGCAACACAACACACTCTACTTAACTTCTCCGTCATGCTTTTGTTGCGCCACTCAAACGCAATATCTAACTACAATTAACATATCAAATATAGTAAGGTACATACTTACAATATATTAAAAATCACACTGATAAACCTTCAGTTTAAGCTACAGCTATGTTAATCTCTTATTTAGACAAATCTTACACAAATCCTTAATAATTTTTTTATCCCTTAACCTTAAACAAAAGTAATAGAACCTTTAATTTCACCTTCAATCACATATAATCCCAAGCATTTCTTTTCCTTATATCTCTATTAATATTAACATCTATACTAATATCTTAATCACCACTTCCATTCATTATTTATCACATTAGTCACATAATAATTCAACAGATAATTCTAAATTAATAACTCCAATTGACATTCAATAATTCTCTTTCCATATTAATAATTATTACTTAATCTATTATAACATCAATAGATATTTTCGTGTTTAATACCTTGCTAACATTACAATTTCTGTACTCCCTTCATTCATCAATTAAAACATATTTAAACTTAACAAACATTCCTATATATATCATATCCAAACGAACTTACTTTCTATTAATTTACAATCCCAAATAAACTTCTCATAACTATTTCATACTTACTCTCTTTCTATAAAATATATATACATCATTGCCATGACTTAATTACCTAATGCGTCGTAATTTTTTTTATACCTTTAGCTTGTAATATCATCTCACTTTAGGTTTTCACTTACATCTCACTATACTTCGCATTCCTAATCATTTAACTTATCCATATTAAATAATAAACCTCCTAATACCATTGATATTCAATGAAATCTCTATGTAACTCTTATATCTTTTCAAATATATGCTATTCTAAGCTATCTCAATAAAAAATCTTCCTATATTAAGGATCACTACCAAATTTCTAGTAACCTCAATTGAACATTATTGTATCTAACACCTTAAAACATTTCTCATCCACATGACTCAAATCCCTTTCATGTATATTCAAAACCATTTATATTTTCAAAACTATATAGCATCATACTTATCCTTTTATGTCTCCCCCTCTTAAAAGAAATTCATCCTCGAATTTAAATACTTACTCATACATTCTCAAAAATTAGGGATGCTTGTACCTCATCCCTTTCTCGGCTTCCTAAGTACACTCATCTAAATCTCGATGGATAACATCCACTTCTATGTTGTAGTAGTATTGTTTAATAAAAGCATTGCAAGTGTCATACCATGATTTCTTGTGGTTCTAATCAAGATCTAGGAACCACTTAACGGTAGCCCTGATTAAAGATTGTTGGAATAATTGAGCAAGGAGATCATCATCCACACTAAAAGGTCTCATTACGCCCACATGCATCTTGAGGTCAGTCTTAGGGCAAGTTGTGCCATTGAATTTATCCATTATAGGCATTTTAAACTTAGGTGAAACTCGAGCATTTGGGAGGAGAGCAAGAGAATTGACATCTATCATATATTTATGCCTTTTGATATTTTTGATGTATCGTTTTATGGCTTTAAACTTCTCCATCAATTTCTTGGCTTTGGAAAAGCTAGAGAAATCTCTACTCTGAAAAGGATTTGTAATAGGAGTGGCAGCAGTGACATTCACATCTAATGGAGTAGAGGTAAGTATCTTAGGAGCTTTCCCTTTATTAGTGAGATCAATAATAGGAGGAGTAAAAGTACGAATATGGATGGTTTTGGCTTGAGTGGAAGCAAGCTGAGCAAGAGGAGGAGTGATAGTGGCATTGGTCATTTCCTTGACCTCATTAATGATGGATTGGCATTGGGAATTGAGAATATTAGTGAAGGTGGCAAACTAGGCGTTAAGTGCATTGGTGAAGGAATCAGCTTGGGTCTTAAAGGCGATGGTGAGATGCAGCTTGGAAAGTCTCCTCTTATTTCTTAAGGAGGTTGGTGGAAAAGGCACTCATTGCATCTTCGTTGAAAGGGCTAGAGATGTTGCCCATTCATACCTTGAAAACAAAAAGCAGATAGGAAAATGGATAAGAAATATAGAATTATGAAGGAAAAAAGGGAATGAATGTGAAGGTTCGTTAGAAAAGGGATTCCTTCCATATAGTTGGTCACTGGGTTTAAAGTTTGATAAGGTGAGTGTGTGAGGTTATTGTGTTTTAGGGTGATGGACCACTGGTTTAAGGTCTTAAGGTGTTTGAGGATTTACCTTGTCGAGTTTCTCATATGATATTTGCATGATGACAATGTGATGCATACTAAAAAAGGTTTCATGAATATGCTCACAAGAGTATTGATTATTATGGTACATGGAAACTAAGGCCAAAGACTAGGGAAACTATATGCATAAGGATGAAAGGGTAGCTTAGTTTAGGGTCCCCATCCCACTAGAGCATCAATATACCTAACCACATGTGAAGTAAGAAGTTTTGTATGGGTCAAAAAGTACTAAATACTTGTTACACCACCAAAATTATTAGGGATTCATCGCAGGTTGAATGTTTTTGCTATCTTTCAACATACTCAAAGAGAGTTGTCGAGCCAATGCTACTCACCATCTAAAAGTTTTCCTAAAGTTAAGGTTAGGTAAGGAGCCTTTATTATGCATAGTGATGCATGAAAATCAAATTATACTTAATGACCCAAATGGAGATTATTTTAGAAAATTTTTCTTTCACTAAATAGTAATCCTCATATTTTCCTTTTATTTAAAAGGTGGCAACCAGTCCCTAATAGAGTTGCCAACTGTAAGACCTTGCCCAAGCACCCCTCCCTTGCTTAGAGAATTTTGCCTTAAGGAAAGGAGAGTAATTTTTAAGGAGGTTATGGAACTAGTTTTGGTGCTCACAATTGGAATGAATATTATTTAAAAAATTAAATTTTGATTTTTGAAAAATGATTTTCGGAGTCGCCACCTTAATTTATTTTTTTAAAATGGAAAAAATTAAGGGAAAATCCATTTATAACTCAAATTTATTAATTTTAGTACATTAATTTACCCAATGATAAAATCATTAGCCTCAAACTAGGTTGAGCTCGGAGACTAGGTTTTTAGTTAAATAATCATGATTTGACTCTTAAGTTAAATTTAACTTTGAAAATTAATTTCATGGATGATAATTACAAGATGATAATTATAAGTAAAATGCATGAACATGACATAGTATGAATGCATGGTACATGGAGGATTAATAAAACAATTAAAGTAAATATTTACAAATTAATGAGAGTATTCCCTCTAATCCTTATAGATTTAGGAGAATCACATAATCACTCCTTAATTCCAATTAATTAAAGTAATTACATTAATCAAAATTGAGATGTCTTCTCTAGCACTTATGGGATTCTGGGAAGACCACAAATTCCCTTACATATAGCATTTAGAAATAATTAATTGCATTTGAAAAATGAATTTAATTTGAAAAATTGGATTTGATGTTTGGATTTAAATTCCAAATGTGCCTGTGTACCCCAATAAATGGGGATCAAAATCCACGTAGTTTATTCCACAATTAAGTGGAGGGATTTGCAGATTGATCAAATTGATTTCGGTATGGGGAATGGGTTGATGAAAAAATACATTGGATTTTGGTGGTCAGGATGGATGGAGTGTTTTGCCAAACCAAAGTTTCATTTTATGAGGATTGGGCAATTTGATTGATTAGGGGTCAATTAAAGGGATTAATTAACCAATTTTAAGTGAAATGGAAAGGATTAATTGAGGTGATTAATTGATTAATTAAATAAAATGGATGGATTAATTTTAAAAAAGGATTATTTTGATTAAAAAAAAGTGGTTAATTAATTAATTAAAAAGATGAATTAATTAATTAATTTTTGAGTGATTAATTAAAAAAGAGTTTTAATCAGTTAAAAAGATTAATGAACTTTTGGTTAGAGTGAGAGAATTAATTAATTAAAAATATTAATTAATTAATTAGAGAATGATTTGAGAGAGAAGAAGAAAGAAAAATTGATAGATAACAACCATATCAATTTTTGGTGTGAAGAAGAATAAAGGGAAGTGATGCTATTTATAGGCAAAATGGGTGAGGGGTAGTTTGGGAAAGTGAAATGTGAAACGGCAAGGAAGGTAAGGCTGGATTAAAAGGGCATTTGGATATTTTCTACACAAAAAGGGGACCACCCATGCCAGAGGGGTACAGCACCACAGGTGGTGCAACACAACTAGGCTGTCCTGCTTCTACCACTTAGCGCGGCCCAGATTCATGTTTTGAGATTTTTTGGGTCAATTTTCAGAAGTTTCAAATCAGTTTTCATGAGTTTTGGAGTTTAGAAAATTCACTGGTCAACTTTGATAGGCTCGAAATTAATTTTAAAATAATTGAATAGTCAGTCTGTGGGAAAATCCAGTCAGTTTTGGGAAAGATGTTGTCTGGTATAGGAAGTTCGGTCCAAATCAAAAAAGTCTTAGATTATGCTAGAAATATTTCAATCAGCTATAGTGAGTTTAGAATTAATTTTAGAGGTGCTGAAATGAGGGTTCACACTTAATAACTTCTAACATCTTGTAGATGGAATTCCACCTAGTTTCAACATCAAGACAAATAAGACCCTTTTTTTCTATTTTGACTTTCTCTACACACATCTTAAAAATTTGAAATCTAGCAGGAGATGATTTTGCATATCTAACTGCATTCCTAATTTTCATAATTGAATCATTCAAATCTTTCAACCCTTCTTTCACAACAAGATTCACAACGTGAGCACAATATCTTACATGTAGAAACTCATGATCTAACATGGTACCCTTCCAATCTATATTTTCTCTCTTCAAGTATCTAATAGCACCATCATTAGAACTAGCATTATCAACTATGATGGTGAAAATGTGATCTATCTTCCAATCTAGTAAACAGGTTCCAACCATCTTACCGATAGTCTCTCACTTATGATTAGGAACTATATAAAAATTTAAAATTCTTTTGTACAAGTTCTATTTGCTATCAATCCAATGAGTAGTTAAACACATATAATTAAGATTTTGAATTGATGTTCAAGTATCAGTAGTAAGACAAATACGTTGAGACTTTAAAACATACTTCAACTTTAATTTCTCCTCCCATAAATTTGCAAACAATCTCTAACAGTGGTAATTTGAGATAGAATCACAAATCTTGGTTCCAACCCATGAACAAATCTCCTAAACCCCTCACCCTCCACATGCCCAAAAGACAATTCATCTAGAGTAACCATCTTAGCAAGTTCCAACTTTATTTCCTCCATATTAAAATTTTATGGTCCACAATCATTAGAACCAAAGCCCTCACAAGCTACACCCTTTTATTTTTTTTCTTTTTTAATTCCATAAGGATAATCCTTGCATTGGTTATTCAGATGTGCCCACAAATTACTAGGTTTATGATTCTTAGAGTTGCATGCATAAGTTTTTTCACAATAAATGTAAGTTGCCTTAGGTTTACCTTCCGACTCAACCACTTTAAAATTGTTCCAAACAAGAGAAGTTCATTTAGTACCTTGTTAGGTACTTTTGTCTATTAGGGTTAGAAGGATGAGAAGATAATCTTTATTTTCATAAGGCAAGGTAAGGCTTTCACTCTAATTAGAATTTGATTCATTCGCCATCTGAAAAAAAAATCATATACTGAGAAATAAAACAAAAATAATAGGCTACTAGTTATTTTCTATTAGGCGTTTTCCTCTAGAATGGTTAACTACAAATATTGTATATGGTAATGTTTTAATTATGTTAGTTTCTTTATTATGTGAAAAGAAAGTTAAAATATCTACAGGATTTCATTGCTGAATTAGTTCAATTTTTCTAGTTCTACTTCGAGATGTACATGTTTTTCTTTTATTCGTTTATCAGTTAGCATTTCTATAAATTCTGCAAATTCTAATCTTGTTTACATTTGTATATATTCTAAACTAAATGGTAGAAACTTAAGGTAAAATGTACCAAAAAAAAAAAAACTAAAATTTTGGTATTTTTTATATTGCTCATTAAAGATTAATTTATTATACAAGTGTCATTAACTTTTAATTTTTTTTTCTCACTGGCCGGTCACTACACCAATTTTGATGAAGTACTCACTGGAAAGCTGACGTGGCATTCCACTTCATCTGCAAATACTAACTAAGTTGGACACATCAGCTTGTCACGTCATATTATTAAAATTGCATGCAAATTCATTAAACTGTATACTGTTTTCTAATTTAATTACCAAGATTCAACTTCTTACAATTTAATCACTAAACTTTAATTTTTTTATAGGAGGATCATGAAGATAAATCCAACACATCCAAGGACAATTTTGCCTTTTTTAGCCAAGGTTTTGAGAGTTCTTAGTATCCTTCAACTCCCTGCATCTAGAAATTCATTTCATCGCTTGAGGTTGAATAGAGATAGAGATAGAAAAATGAGACTATTGAAGTTTTTGGGCATTTTTCAATGAAAAAGAGGAGAGTGAGGGCGAATGACTCATGTTTTTGTATTTCTAACATCGAGATGAGCTCATTAAAGTCAATCCCAATGAGTTTTTCGTCGGATTTATCTTTGTGACTTGCCTGTGAAAAAATTAAATTTTAATGATCAAATTGTAAGACATTAAAGGTTAGCGATCAAATTAGAAAACAATATAAAGTTTAATAACTTTACATGTAATTTTAATAATTTAATGTGGCAAGCTGATGTGTCCAACTTATTCAGCATTTGTAGGTAATATGGAATCTCACTTCAGCTTTCCGGTGAGTTCTTCATCGAAATTGGTTCAGTGACCTGCTGGTGAAAAAAATAAAAGGTAGTGACACTTCTATAATAAATTAATATTTAGTAAGCAAAATAAAAAATTACCAAAATTTTGGTAATTTTTGGTCCGTTTTACACTAGACATTTAACTTGGAAATGAATGTATATACATGGGAGAAATTTCATCTGTAATCTTAATAGGTATTTTGTGTGTTTTCCGCAACTATATATATCTTTTTCATCAATTCTAATAATCAAATTAATGACTTAATCAAATTTTAAATTAATTAACTTCAATATAAATTTTAAAATGAAATTGACTATAATATAATAAATTTAAAAATCAATTTGACCTTTTAATCAATAAATTTTTTCTTACAATTGTCGTTTGATATTACAAATGTCATTTACAAAGAGCAAACTTCAAATATTTCATTGAAAATCATGTTATTAGTATTTTACATGGGAATTAGAAGTCACGATGCAGCTGTTCAAATCTTTACAACATGCCTTCAAATTAAGTTAAACAACATGAAATTAAATACTTGAAAAATAACTTACCTGTAATTTCATAGGTTCTAAATTTGGATATAACTAATCAGTTTCTTTGGAGCTAAAGAAAAGAGCAAAACCCTCTGATCCGATTTGACATCCGACCTACAAAATTAAGTTCTCAAGTTATGACATACTACATGATACAGTCTTGTAGCCTTTTATTATCAATGAAGTCATTGTCTGCACCTTTTTTTATGAAAACATTGTCTAATAATTTTAACAAATCAAGTTTTGAATCCTTCAAATGCCAAGCACCTCTCTATTGACTGTTATTAGTTTTGTGCACCAATTTCAGCTTTGAGTTTCTCTCAAATAATTTCTACAGAATCATGACAGAAAGAAGCCATTCATGAAGTGACAACATTGAAAGTCCTGCAGTAGGTTCTCGATCTCTTCATGTACAATTTGATACAAAGTTAAATTCAAAATTGCGAGGCAAAGACAAAACCAGCTGTCTAAATAGCCAGATTTATTGTTTTCAAGCACCATTGACTAAAGTGGTAGGACCTTTGATTATTGACATATACATACACAGCTTTTATATACGTCACTTCTACAAAATTTAACTTATTCTATGCAGTGCAGTACCGCCTTTATATATTGCTTATAATTATTAATTGATTCATGCACTAGCTTTAATGTTACTCATTTTCTGGCCTTTTTATGAACACATATTATTCAATTCTTTTATAAAATTGGAGCATTGCATTTATTTTTATATAAAGAAACCATAATAATCGATAGCCCATTACAAGAAAAACCAATTTTTTTTATTTAGATTTGCAGACAAAGAAATTCAAAGATAGAGAAAGAGAGAGTTGCTTTTAAATATCTTGATAAACAGAGAAATTCAAAGAACAACCCAACTTGATAGCTATTCCATTCTCTTGCCCACAACTTTCCAAACTCAAATGGAAAATGCACCAAAATTAAGTTTTAAACTACCAAGGCAAAAGCTCCATCTCACAAATCACATCAAATAGCAAAACCCATATCATCAAGTAAGTTTTAAGCAATACCCATATGACAAAATTCAACAAACCATAAATGACTCAATAATCAAACAAATAAACCATATAAAAATCCAAAAAAAAAAAAAAAAACACACCCAATTGTTCAAATTTGCAAGAATCAATCTGCTGACCAATGAAACTGAGGAGATAAAGGCTATAATCAATTAGAAAGATTATGGCAAGAATCAATTAGAGAATTAGAGGGAAGAATCGATCAAAGAGACTAAGAACTAAGAACCAAATGAGAGAGAAGAGAAAGAAATCAAGAAAGAGAAATGACTATTAACCTAAAGGAAAAGATGTAATCGACCAACTTGAACAATTCGACGATCCAAACAACCTGACCAAATTTTTTTTTCTTATGAAATAATAACGACCCAACTCGACCTAACAAATGTGAACCAAAACCCTAATATGCAGGTTGTGTCAGTTGAGTCGATCGGATCAGATAAAATCTTGAACACCCCTAGGAATAATTACTTACTATTTACAAATAAAGAAGTCCAACTCCTCCTAAAAAAAAAGAAATTAAAAACTTAAAACAATTTTGAGCAAAGAACCTAGAGAAAATTGATTTAGTTTTGAAAAAGAGAAAATGTTCTAGTGAAGTAGAAAAGAAATTTGTGTGTATGAGAGTGTATAAATTGTAAAACGACTAAAAGTTAATATATATATATATATAAGAAAAAATGGAAAAAATTAAATAAAAATTAGAGAGAAAATTTGTATACTTACAAATCTTCACCAACAAAAATAAAATCCCTTGTCAATTTTCCATGAGACTAAGTAATTTCAAAAAAAAAAAAAAGCAAAATGATATTTTTCATGTCCTTTTGAAAATCCATGAAGAAACCTAGTATCCTAACAAAATGAAGAGGTGATAGACTTAGGGAGAAAAGCAAGAGAAATGAAGAAGAACAGAAGAGCGGCAAATAAGAGAGAGAAGTAGAAAAATGATCCAGGGTTCGTGAACTGAACAAAATAAGAGAAAGGCCAGCAATACCCTAACTAAATGGCTTCATTTTGCAAGGCAGGAAGCAGCAAAGAAAGGGCATTTAAGTAAAATTGAAGATGTGAAATGTCTTAATAAACCTTATAAAATGACATTGTTTCGTTACTAGGTTATGGGCTAGTGAAGGACATGTACATATTCAGCAAGAGAAAAAATCTTTTCTGCCCTTCAAATCAATTTTTTATGAACAATTTTGCCCTTAATTTCATTGTTCATTCATTATTGACTTTTATTCTTTATATATATTGATATTGATTAAGAGCAAAATTTAAAAGCATAAAATAAACTAAAGCTAAGTAAGGTTATATACCTTTTGCTTTAGTGAAACACATCTATTGATGAAGCTCACAGCTTGTTTGACAAAATTGCATCACTATTGTAATACCCAAGTTTTTCATAGCTCATTCTAGTTACTAGTGATATTAAAAGACTAGATTTTTAGATGTTAGCCTAATATGGGAAATGAAAGGGAATCGGTTAGGAGCATTGTGGTGCCATTTGAAATGTTTGCATAATTTATAATTTTATCATGACTAAGCATGCTTTAATGAATTGAATAAAGTTCTTATGATAACTAGCAAAATATATAAAGAAGTTAAAAGACATAAAATTATAATGAAAGGAAAGAAATAAATTTTAAAAGGGAAATTTCTAAGTATGTTAATGAGCTTATAGGCTTGTTAATGGGCCTTGAAGTAACAAAGACAAAGCCTAATACAAGGAGGCCGACCCATTAGGCCTAAGAGTTATAGAACATCAAAAGTTGTGAACTAAAATGTTTGGCCTAAGATAATGAAACATATGTTGTAGAGAGTGAGTCATAAGAATTTGACTAACTAGCCATAAAAATTGACTAAGTCAAAATCCTAAACTAACTAAAACTCTCACCTTCCCCACACATAAGTCTAGGTTCACTTTGAGTACTCCAACACCACATGATGATCATCACCATTGTAGAGAGAATCCTAACCATCCAACTTGATATAATCTTAACCATTCATTAAGATCAAATCCTAACCATTTGATTTAGCTTGATAAATCCTCACCATCTAACCCATTACATATATAAGCAAGATTATATTAAGAAATTACATTTAGCCTCTCTCTACACCAAAGTCCTATACCAAGGAAAGAAATTCTCTGTACCTTACTTGCAACAAGAACCTTGGCAAATTAGAGCTAACTAAGGTGAGAAACTATATTCATCTACTATTTTCTATGTTCTAAGGTTGATTTTAGTAATTTGATTGCTTAAAAATCTCTTTTACACCATAGGAAAATTTGGCCAACCTAGGGTAATCATACATAAGATATGGTTTTGAATGATCTTAGATGAAAAAAATGAAGGAATGGTGGTGCCAAATGCAGTGGAAGCAATGTGGTGGGGTGAAATTTTAAACATTTTAAAATTTCACTTCACCCAATCTTAGTCCAAAATTCATTCAAGCAATCAATTAATTTATGTGTAGAACACATATGCATAGAAAGAAGAAGGAAGAGTAATCATATTACCTCTTATAGGTTCCTTCATTCTTTATCAAAGAGCTTCACAAGTGTGAAGCTCTAGATCATTAGCACCTAGCTCACCTCCAAGCTTCCTTTAGTTTCCTTTGGTGTTCTTGAATCCCTCTCTTGGTTGCCCAATTTTGATTCAAGATTTTCCCTCAAAAACCTTTAGGAAATTAAGGTTTCTCTTTGATTTGTTTTGGACTAAACATATTTTCAATTTGCAAGCATTTTTGTTCTTTCACAAAGAACTAAGAAAAAGAATTGGAGATCAAAAGAAAATTTAAAGAAACATTTTCTTCATTTTTTTTCTCTCTCTCAACTTCTCTCTCTAAAATGCTTTAAAATGCAAAAATGATGTTCACTTCTTTTTTGCAACATAAAAACTCAAAGCCTTTATATCATTCCAAGACTTAACCGTTAAGTCTTCATGGTCTTCACAAAGACTTAAATACCCTTAGCTCATCATTTGGTGAAGGGGCAAAGTTGACTTTGCTTCTTCAAATAGTGAAACGACCATTTTATCCTTTAGGGGTGAAATGACCATTTTATCCTTTAGGGATAAAATGGACATTTCTATTAGCTAAAAGATGTAATTACAATTTTAAGTTTAGTAGAAAATTCTCTAATCCCTAAACCCATCATATTGGCTTATGAATAGTGAATTTTCTCTAACCCCTAAATTGCCTCTTTTCCATATTACATATAGGCTTAGGCCATATCTCAAGTGTTTAGAGGTTTCACTAAGCTTAAAATTAAGTTTTTGATTTAGTTAAAATCAATTTTCAATTTAATCTTTCTCATTTGCATTATATATATATTAAGATTTAATTTAATAGAAACCTTCATAGAATAAACATCAAGATATGCTAGGGTCCTTATAAATTTAATTACATGTTTAATCATTTTATCACTAATCAATTAATTAAACACTTTAATTAATTATTGTGGTAAACCTTTTACACTTAGAAGGTGATCACTATTGGGTGTGTGACTTTCTAGGTTAATGTCTAATTAGCGATGGGAATGAGAAAATATTTTTCTCTACTAATGTAAAATCCCCACTTCACACTTAGTCCCATAAGTCATGAGTGACAACTAGCATTCCATGTCACAACTACCTAACTAGAAATGAATGTTTATAGTTGATAACTTTAAACATCACATGGACCATCGATCATAAATTATCATGTACCAAAATCCCTTCATTAAAGATCCCAATCTTGGCTAGGGTAATGGTTTATGTCAAACCCTAATGTGCCTTGATTATATGTCCTTATCTCGGTTCTAATTCTTGATGAGATTAGATTCCTACTAGAAACTCATTCTACTGAATTTTATTGTCTTGGCCAGGAACTTAAGTATTAAGAATAACCAGATAGCATAAGATCTTAACCTCGTTTACTCAAGGTAATGAATTCTATCTTGGCGATCACTTACATCCATACATAACAAATTAGAACTATCACATGCCATATATCCATACATGAATAGTACATCTATGTAAGTAGTAATAAATCCTAACCACCTATGTATAAGATATAGCATCCTTCAAGTCAAAGAATTATATGCACTATTATGACCTAGATGATAAAGAATTGACAAGTAGTAAAACCCCATATTATTATCATCTAATGTCATAGTTCGACTATTCATCCTATGAATGTCCACATGTTTATATCGACATCACATGTCAAGTAGCATGAGACTATCTGCCTCTATAGTCATCTATATCACATACTGATTACAGAAAATAAACAGAGGTGATGGTCTTCTGGAATTAATGATGTCAAATCATTAATTCTATGATCATGGACATATTTAAAATATTTGTACAAGAGCAATCTGTCTCTCATATTCCAACCACTTGATAATAGATCCTCTTACAAATACTTAAGGACTATATTCAATAATATGAAACCCTTTTCACATTATGAATATATTTATTATGCCAATGGGAATTAATATTTACTATTATATAACTATTATATGGCTCCTAGGACACATACTGCTATCAAAAAAATGATTTAGAAGTATTAAATTGAATTTTTAGGAACATGATTCAAGCTTTGGAAACCTTGTCACATAAACATAGTTAAAAGAGGAACTTAGTATTCTAATACTATATTGTGATAATTAAGTAATCACATATTTTATATGTTATGTCAATTTCATATTTCTACAACTAATTTGGAGATTTGATGAGATAAATATGTCATAAAATCAAGACCCTCAGTTGATGAAAATCTTTGAGAATGTGGAAAAGGGACAAGCCCCGGAGTTTCATATAAAGGGAGGTGTTTTGAAGTGTGGAGATCGATTATGTGTACCTGATTTAAAGGAGTTGAGGGAAAGGATTTTGAAAGAGGCACATCAAACCTCGTATAGTATACACCTAGATGCTACCAAAATGTATCATGATGTAAGGAGTACTTATTGATGGCTTGGAATGAAGAAAGATGTGGCGAATTTTATAGCTTCATGTCTTACTAGTCAGCAAGTGAAATTTGAACATCAAAGACCATTCAGATTACTTTAAGAGATAAGATTACCGAAGTGGAAGTGGGAATGAGTTAATATGGATTTCGTAGTGGATCTACCCAAGACTATAAAAGGGTATGACTCAATATGGTTTATAGTGGATCGGTTGATGAAATTTGTACACTTCATTGAGGTAAAGACTACCTATTTGGTAGCTCAATATGCCTAGGTATATATCAATGAAATTGTAAGATTACATAGGCTTCCGCTTTCCATTATCTCGGATAGAGAGACTCAATTCACATTGAGGTTCTGGCAAAAATTGCAAAAAGCTTTAGGTATGCAGCTTGACTTTAGCATTGCCTTTCACCCATAAATGGATGGGCAATCTAAGAGAACAATACAAACGTTGGAGGATATGCTTCGTATGTGCATTATGGATTTCAGAGGAAGTTAGGATAGACATCTCCCACATATTGAATTTGCATAAAATACTAGCTACCTTCATCTATAGGGATGGCATCGTATTAGGCATTATATGGTGGAAAATGTTGATCTCTTATTTGTTAGACTGAAGTGGCTGAAAAGTACCTTAAAGCCCCATATATGATTAAAGAAGCCACTGAGAAAGTGAAGGTTATTCAGGAAACACTGAAAATTATTTTTAATCACTAGAAGAGTTATGCTAATCCTAAGAGGAAGGATGTCCATTTCACTATGGGTGACCATGTCTTTTTGAAAGTCTCTTCCATGAAAGGAGTAATGAGATTTGGCAATAAGGGAAAACTTTCCCCATGCTTCATTGGACCTTTTGAGATTCTTGATAAGTTTGGAGAAGTTTCATACCGGTTAGCATTGCCTCCAGCATTAGAACATGTGCATCTAGTTTTTTGTATGTTGATGTTAAGGAAGTACATTATTGATCCTTCCCATGTATTGCAACCACAATTGATCAAAAACGACCAAAACCTTTCCTATAAAGAAGTTCTGATCGCTATACTAGATTGATAAGTAAAAAAATTAAAAAATAAGGAGATACCAATGGTCAAAGTTCAATGGTGTAATCATGATGTGGAGGAGTGCACCTAGGAAAATGAAGGTGACATGCTCCAGAAGTATCCACAACTATTTCATTAGTAATAGGTAAGCTCTTCTAAAAATTCGATGATGAATTTTTTTAAGAAGGGTAGGGTGTAATAACTAAGTTTTTCATAGCTTATTCTAGTTACTAGTGATGTTAAAAGACTAGATTTTTATATGTTAGCCTAGTATAAGAAATGAAAGGGAATTAGTTAGGAACATTGTGGTGCCATTTGAAATGTTTGCATAATTCATTATTTTATCATGACTAAGCATGCTTTAATGAATTGAATAGAGTTCTTATGATAACTAGTGACATGTATAAAGAAGTTAAAGAACATAAATTTAAGAGTTATAGTGAAAGGAAAGAAAGAAATTTTAAAAGAGAAATTTCTAAGTATGTTAATAGGCTTATAGGCTTGTTAATGAGCCTTGAAGTAAAAAAGCCCAAGCCAAATACAAGGAGGTTGGCCCATTAGGCCTAAGAGTTATAGAACATCAAAAGATGTGAACTAAAATGTTTTGCCTAAGATAATGAAACATATGTTGTAGAGTGAGTCATAAGAATTTGACTAACTAGCCACAAAAATCAACTAAGTCAAAATCCTAAACTAACTAAAACTCTCACCTTCCCCATACATGAGTTTAGGTTCACTATGAGCACTCCAACACCACATGATGATGATCACCATTGTAGAAAGAATCCTAGCCATCCAACTTGATACAATCTTAACCATTCATTAAGATCAAATCCTAACCATTAGATTCAACTTGATAAATCCTCACCATCCAACCCATTACATATATAAGCAAGATTATGTTGAGAAATCACATTTAGCCTCTCTCTACACCAAAGTCCTACACTAAGGAAATAAATTCTCTCTACGTCACTTGTAGTAAGAACCTTGGCAAATTAGAGCTAACCAAGGTGAGAAACTATATTCATCTACTACTATCTATGTTCTAAGATTGATTTTAGTAATTTGATTCCTTAAAAATCTCCTTTACACCATAGGAAAATTCAGCCAACCTAGGGTAATCATACATGAGATGTGGTTTTGAATGATCTTTGATGAAGAAAAATGATTTAGAAGTGTTAAATTGAATTTTTGGAAACATGATTCAAGCTTTGGAAACCTTAAGGCGTAAACATAGTTAAAAGAGGAACTTAGTGTTCTAATACTATATTGTGATAATTAAGTAATCATATATATTATATGTTATGTCCATTTCATATTTCTACAACTAATTTGGAGATTTGATGAGGAATTATGAGTTTTTCCCAAATTAGACTTAAGAAGGACAAGTTAGCATTCATATGAATAAGAGTGAATTAACTCAAATTAATTAGTGAAAATTTATTGCCTAGGTGTTAATTTGTTGAATCTATAGTCAATTTGAGATTTCAAAGTGAAATTGATAGTTTTCCCCAAATTCTAGGGTTTATGGAACAATTTGGGAATTTTGAGATTTAGACTTGGAATTATGAAATTGAAGGAGGAATTTAGCCTAGAATTGCTTATAAACAATAATAAAGTATACATATATGTGTGACATAATTGATACATCCCTATTATAAGTGGAAGTAGTAAAACAAGTAAAAGATATAATTAGTAACACCATTAGTTACTAATTAATATGTAATTGAAATATTATAGGTGTAGAACTTCAAGACAAGGGCAAGGAAATTGCTCAAGACTGAAAAGGGAAATAAACTAATCAAAGAACGAATAAAAAGTAGGAGCAAAGGAGTTAAGGAGAGTACTTAATAATATGATGTAATTGTGCCATGTTGTTTGCAACCATTATTTGAAATACTATCCTTTGATGTATGTCCTAAAGAGATATTGAATATGTGTAGCCTATGAATTGTGAGCCTTTGAATTCAATATCCTTCTTATATGATAATTTGAGCATAATAAGCCTCTTACATTGATGCTATTATGTGTCCAATGATTCAAATGCCAACTACTGTCCATTGAATTCCGAATATAGATTTTGAATATGCCTTTCATGAATACCCATGACTAAGCAAAAATCCTCTCTGATGTGAGGAAAGATGTCAGACCTTGTGTACTTAGTATAAGCTTATAGGTAGTGTGAGGTCTTGCTCGAGGGAACCAGAATGCTCATTCAGATTTAGACTCATAATGGAACCCTCAGCTTTGGATTGGTTGATTTTTTGAAAATGATTTTGGGAGTCGCCACCCTAATTTATTTTTAAAGGGGAAAATTAAAGAAAAACCCAATTAACTCCAATTCATTAATTTTTAATTAATTTTCCCATGGATAAAAATCATTTATCTTCAAATCAGGTTGAGTTCGGGGATTAGGTTTTTTTGTTTTAAATAATCTAGATTTGGCTCTTAAATTTAATTTGACTTAAAAATTAGTTTCATGAATGATGAATATTTTATAGCAATTATCATATCATGATTAATGCATGAGCATGGTATGAGTGCGACGAGAAAATTAAAATGAAATATTCACAAATTACATTAATTAAAAAGGGGGAAAGGAAATTGATTGGATTTGAGGTTTTGATTTAGATTTCAAATATGCCTACGTACCCCATCAAATAGTGATCAAACCCACATAGTTCATTCTACGATTAAGTGGGGGGTTTAGGAGTTGATCAGATTGATTTTGGTTTAGGTGTGTTGAGAATGAGGAAAAAGCTAATACCTTTGTTTTTGGTGGGCAAAAATTTTTATTGGACCAAAGTTTTGTTTTATCGAGATCAGATGATTAGATTGATTGGGAGATTAATTAATTAATTAAAATGATTAATTAATTAATTAATGTGATGAAATAGATGGATTGATAGATTAATTAATTAAAATGATTAATTAATTAATTAATTAATTAATTGAGTGATTAATTAATTAAAAAAGAATTTTAGTTAATTAAAAAGATTAATTAACTTGGTTAAGGTGAGGTAATTAATTAATTAAAAAGATTAATTAATTAATTAGAGAGTGATTGGAGGGAGAAGAAGAGAGGAGTTTGAGAATAGCAATCTACTCAAATTCAAGGGGTATGTAGAAATGAGAAGTGAAGAGAGGTATTTATAGGAAAAGTGGGTAAGGATAGTTTAGGAAGTGGAAAAGTGAAAGGACCAAAAGGGTAGGGCTGGAAAATTGCTAAAAAATCAAATTGGGGGCATTTTGGGAACAATAAAAAGGGAAGTGGGGCTTGCACCACTAGAGGAGTCAGCGACACCACTTGCCTTCTAAGCGGCGTCGCCCAGACAACTGGCGGCGCCACTGGCTGCTCCAATGGCAATTGATGTGGCGGCTCTTTTTTTTTTTTTTTTTTTTTAAAGAGATTGGTTGGTATGGAGTTTGGGAAATTTAGATGTCCAGTAGCAATATAATTGAAATCTAAAAAATTTCTTTTGGAGGCAATGCCCCCTAACCCCTGCCCACTAACAAGCTAGCGGGACCACCATAACAAATTTGCATAGCGTGTTAAACTCAGTAGGGGCTAAGGCTACAATTGGATGATGAGGGTACAAAATTAAGGGTTCACAATTGCCCCCTCATCAGAGTTGGCTTTAAACAAAAGGTTATTCTAATGATAATGAACATTGGGAAGAGATGCCATGTCAGACTCTAGGCTTGTGCATTCTTATCAGGTCCTTAAGGAGGAGGCCCTCTAGGATAAATGAGGTTTTATCAATAGCTATCGATCCAGCCTTGACTTTGGATGCAAGAATGGTCTTGGTGAATTTCAATTAAGGCTATCTGCTCAGCCCTAATGTTAGAGGACAAGGAAGGTTCGGTGAATTTCAATCAAGTCTATCTATTTGGCCTTAATGTTAGAGATAAAGAAGGTTTGATGAATTTCAATCAAGGCTATCTGTGTGGCCATAATGTTGGAGATAAAGATGATCTAGGTAAATCTCAATCAAGGCTATTTGTCTGGCCTTAATGTTGGAGGTAAAGAAGATTTGGGTTAATCTTAATCAAGGCTATCTTTTTGGCTTTAATGCTAGAGGTAAAGATGATTTGGATAAAAAAAGGTAGAAAGTGGAACCATATACACATCTAGGTGATCATTTATAGATATTTATAGGTGAAATTGATAGATTTGGATAAAAGAGATGGAACAAAGGAACCACATAGATGTCTATATGACTATTTCTAGACATTTATGGGTGGAAGAGAATTTTGGACAAGATATTTTAGTGAAAGGAGAGCCTCGACCTATGGCGAGTCTGCTCGAGAGATTCTGATAAGAATTTAGTAAAGAGAGAACCTCGGCCTATAGTGAGTCAGCTCAAGATATTCTAAAAAGATTTCAGTAAAGGGAAAGCCTCACTTATGGCTAGTCAACTCGAGGGATTCTGACAAGATTTGGATAGGGAAGCCTCAGCCTCTGGCAAGTCAGCTCAACATATTCTAAAAATGTCTTTGATAAAGGGAGAGCCTCGGCCTATGGCAAGTTCGCTCGATAGATTTTGAAAAGATTTCAATAAAGGAAGAGCCTTAGCTTATGGCAGTTGGGTGAAGGGATTCTGACAGGATTTTAGTTGCACCAAAGGAACTTGGGCTTCTGAATGTGAGGGGTTAGGCCTTTTGGAAGGCTCAAAGGAACTTTGCAAAGAATAAAGGAACTCTAGAAGTCACACTTTATTGATTAGATTTGGAAAGGTATCATTTAGCTTCACAGAGACACTAGTCAGCTTTAGGAGGTGTCGATCAGTTTTGAGGAAATACTTATAAGCTTTAGGAGAGGCTATTAGCTCAACTTATGCTTGAATGGTGCATAATTGTAGATGGTTGCATATGTAAGTATGTTTGTGCATAGATGATCATGTTCATATATGCATATTTCAAAATTCATGGACCTTTTGTCCAATTTCTTTGCCATGGATGATTTGTGATGATGCTTGTAATGAATGATTGCATAGATGTATGAGGGTGAATTCACGAGAATGAAATTTTTCATATGACTTTTATGTCTCTAAAGACATGTATTTGTGGACTGAAAAAAAACTTGACAAGGTTGAGGAACTCAACTTAGATTGGTATGGAATTGTTGCCCTAGTGGCACTACAAGGGGATTGAGATTTTTTGAGGGCTTGCTTCAAGTTTTGGGATTCAATGGCCTGTGGTTTCTATTTCAATGCTACTAAAGAGGAGCTGTACCTATTCCAGACAAGTTCAGTACTATGGCTTGGTTGTAGTCTAGAGGTAGCTTTGGTGGTACTAAAGCTTAGAGTTTGGCATCTCTTGGATTTTTCAAGAGTTTTTTAGACTTATCTTAGGATGTCATAAGCCAGATGATGGTTAGTGATGGTCAAGTGAATTTGACTGTTGTGATTGAGAAGTTCTATGATCCTGGTGACTAAGGAGATATAAGGGGGATAGAGGTTCAATCATAAGGGCCTTGATTTTCTATTTGAGAGTCAGGTACGGGTTTATTGATCGGGGTGATGCTAGAGTGGTAAATGAAATAGAGGCATTTTATAGTTAGAGCCATACTGGCAGAGGAACTGATGATTCTTGATTTTGTTATTCAAGATTTAGAAAGATGGACTGTCTTGCCAGTTATTTCTAGGTGAGAAAATTTTATCTATTTTTACCCTTTATGTTGGGGGTGTTTTGTGGGTGTCTGATTTTAGGTTATGGGTTATGTTGGAAATGTGGCTGATGGATCATTTTAGGGTGGTGACCCCTAATTTTCAGTTTGCACATGCTTTATTAAGACTGGGTCAGAGATTGGATAGCATGGTTGCTTACAGTTTGCCCTCAGAGCACACATTTTTAGCATTGCCAATGGTAAATGATTAGATCTCCCACAACTGGGGGCCATGGGTGTTGAGTGGTTTGGTTATTGGGCTTGGTTTGAATGACTTTCGACTAGGGGATGAAGGTCTTGAGGCAGATGAGGTAGACTCAGGATGTGCCCCTAGTTCTTTCCTTAGAGTCTGTGCAGATCACAGCTCCCATATCAGGTGGTGGCTAGCTGAGGAGTTATCATGATATTTATTTTGGGATTTCACTTAGGACCATAGAGAGGTATGACAGGTGATTTAGGCAATTGAGAAAGAATACTAGGCTGCCTTGTTGAGGGTGATATAGTTGAGGAAGGATAGGCTACAAGAGAAGCCATTAGTGACGAGAGGATTGCAGCATAGACAAAGGGGTGACTCGATCTTTGAAGGAGACTCAGGGATCTACTAAGAGTGCAACACCATAGGTTGCAGTAGTGACTCAAATTGCGGTGGTAGTGACAAAGGACACTGTGACTGTAGTAAGATAGGATGACACTACAGTGGTAGTTCAAAGAAGGACTGCTATAGTTAGGGCAAAAAGGGGTATTGCAATTTCTGAACTGCAAAAAGAGGGTTTTCGATACTATTGTGGTAAGCAGTTCTAATTGTGGCAGACTCTAATTCTAATGAGGACACGAGAGAGGTAGAGGAGGACTGGCTAGACTATGACTTCATACATGACCTTTTTTTTTTTTTTTTTTGCTTTTTATTCAAAATAATTACAAGTTGATAGGACTGCATGAAACAGGATAAGCTATAGACAATATTGAAAGGGCTATCCTTTATATGAAAATGATGAGTTTGTATTTTGCAAAATCTGATCATCATTAAATGAGACATTTTTATGCTCTAATTTTTGCTTAAGCCACCCTTTCGGGTTTTTAGCTTAGCAACCATTCTTTTCTTCTTCTTCTCTTTTTTTAATTTTTTTCTTCTCTTTTTTTTCTTTTTTCTTTCTTTTTGTTTAGGCAAAAGAATTAAGTGAATAATGTACTAGGCACAAAGGAAATGAGAATACAATGCAAATAAAATATTTTGTATTATGATTTGGACCACACCCGAGACAGGCTACCTACGTATCCTTTATAGTTATCATCATCATTTTTTTATCACTTTTTTTAGAGAGAATCAGCTCCACATAGTTTTGATTACATATGCATGAGAAACAGAAATGAAATGCAGATATCATCTTCAGATGATGTATTCTTTTAGTTGATCCTGGTTGCCAAGATGGGAGAATTCACTTATGTCCATATCTGTGAAGATGGTGCTCCGTCGGGTAAGATCTTCTGGAGCATGTACTATCCAACCGAGTTCAGTTTGAACTTCCTGTTGGATCATGAATAAGGGCTTGGATTTCTCCTTGAACTAGATTTCCTACTTGCAAACCCTTGTCACTCACCTTCTAGTTGAAGTGCTCGGCTAGTTTCTATTGATAACCTTGAATTTTGTACAGGGCATCGATTATCTTTTCCTCGATAGCATCTAGTTGGTCATGATACTTTTTAGTCTATTATGTCTTCATTCTCTATGGCTTCTCTTTGATAAGTTTCTTATGTATGTAGGTAGGGATCTCATGAACAGCGATGCTTGGATCATCCTTATCATGTTCTTGTCTTATGTAAAATAGCTCATGATCTTTTCCATTATTATCATGCAGATGCAATGTATGAGAATTTTTATTCTTTTCCTTTGTTGCCATAATTAATTAATTCTTTTGCCTTTTGCACTCATTTTTTTCATATTTTTTGTATTTTTCATTTTTTTTGTTCTCTTTTTTTTTTAAAGTTGTCCCATTTAAAGATGAATCAGAAAAAATTAAAGCAAATAAGAAAGTTCAAACTTTTTATTACTGATAAAAGTCCCATCATGAGTACATCAAAGGATAAGCCTAGAAGGCAAAATATAGACTCTAAAGGTTTAAGACTTAACAGACTCAAATTCAAAAAAAGACTTAACAGACTTAAAAGACTCTGATGCAAACTCTAACTCAGGTGACTATGGACTCAAATGACTCAGACATGGACTCAGAGGACTTGGATAGGGGCAAAGTAGGGCGAAATTCTTCTCAAAGTGCCAATTATCAGGTGAAGCTTGAAATGATCTCAGTGGTTCAGAAAAGGATTGGTGGTGGTGCTAAACTTTGTCTTTGGGAGCAATGATGTCTCTGCTATCAATGAGGTCTTGAATTTTATACTTTAGAGGCTTGCACGCATCACTTTTGTGCCCTGGCCCTTGATGATAGTCGCAGTGCTCATTAGTGTTATAAGCCTTAGGCAAGGGGTTTGGAGGCAGGAGTGGGTCTAAAGGCTTAACCATATTAGCCTCTAAGGCTTTCTTATAAATGACACTAAGGGGCATGCCTAGCTCAGAAAAAGTCCTCCTTTCCAACCTCATTGGCTGGTGGTAAGAGACAACATTTACCTCCTTTTCTCTTTTAGTGGTGGAGTTGGTGGCTTAATTGTTATTCTTATGATACCTCGAACTATAGGATTCATCTTTGATTTGTCCCAATTGAATCAAATCCTCAATCTTAGAGGCAATGGTAATGAGAGCTTTGAAGTTGGA
The DNA here is from genome assembly GCA_947687605.1 of Reutealis trisperma. Classification (NCBI taxonomy): domain Eukaryota; kingdom Viridiplantae; phylum Streptophyta; class Magnoliopsida; order Malpighiales; family Euphorbiaceae; genus Reutealis; species Reutealis trisperma. The sequence goes on from CANTUT010000407.1 coordinate 134,229, forward strand.
GAGGTATTGAGTTTGTAGATGAGCATGATATTAGGGGAGGAGGTTCTTGACAATAATGTCAATTTACTATACTTTAATGGACGGTTCACCATTTGAGCTGCTTTTGTCCTCCACCTTGTAAGGAACATGATGAAGGATTCTCTTGGCTCTTATTTAGTGGTTTTTAGATCTCGATGGGTGACATCTACCTCAATGTTATAGTGGTGTTGCTTAACAAAAGCATTGCAGATGTCATCCCATATTTTCTTATGATTTTGGTCTAAATTTAGCAATGATTCAACAGCAGCTCCAGTTAAGGATTATTGGAATAACTAAGCAAGGAGCTCGTCATCCACACCAAAGGGTCTCATGGCGCCCATATACAATTTGAGGTGAGTTTTGGGGCATGTGGTGCCATTAAACTTGTCCATAACCGGCATCTTAAATTTTAGAAGAACCCATGCATTTGGAAAGAGAGTTAAGGAGTCGACATCTATATGTCTTCGTGCTTTTTGACATTATTAAGGTTCTCTCCATGGCGTCAATTTTCTCCATCAATTTCTTAGCTTCGAGAAAGCTAAAAAATCTCCACTTTGAAAAGGATTCATAGTGGGAAAGGGAGTTGTTCCATTCAACTCCACGATAGGGTAGGTTGGAGTTTCAAGTGCTTTCCCATTATCAATCTCGGAGGAGTAAAAGTAGGGGCATGGCTAGTCCCGGCTTGGGCAGATGCAGGCTCAACACGAGAAGGAGGAAGAGTGACTATGGCATTGGTCATTTCCTTCACCTCATTGATGATCGACTGGTGTTAGTAGTTGAGAGCATCAGTAAAGGTGGCAAACAGGGCATTGAGGGCATTGGTGAAAATTTCAACTTGGGTCTTAAGAGTAGTGGTGAGTGTGGCTTGGAAAGTCTCCTCTTACTTCTTGAGAAAGTTGGCAAAAACGGTGCTCATCACGTCTTGGTCAAGTGTTCTGATTTTAAATATCAAAAAATAATTAATATTAATTCATTTTGTTCAAAAAAATTTAATTTCTTATGATAATGATAATAAGCCACAAAAATACAAGTGAAAATAATTAATGCTATTTCATTTTATTCAAAAAAAAAGTTCAATTTCCAATACTAATTATAATAAAGCATTTAAGCCTATTTATTTCCCAATATATATATATATGCATATAAGTCTAAAAAATAATTAATAATAATTTATTTTTTCAAGAAAAAACTCAATTTTCTATAATAATTATAATAGAGCATCTAAATTTATTTATTTTCCACCACACACACGCACACGCGCGTGCACGCACACACACACACACACACACACACACATATATATATAGATTTTTTTTTTGCTTAATTAAGTAAAAGGCCTTAAAGGAAAAGCATTGAAGTAAAGAAAAATAAAAAAATTTAAGAGTCAAAATAGTACATATCCTAGCCCAAGCAACCAACGTACGGTCAACCTAGTACATGTTTGACTCAACCTAGTATTCCTCAATTATGTTTTTTATAGGTGCTTGCATTTCAAGATGAAGAACCATTGTTGATCATACAATAGCAATTGGAAAAGTTTTGTTGAATGGTAATAGTAGGTGAGTTTTATATGACACCAGAAATGCTACGAAAATGATAATTCTCCAAACATCAAGAGCAATTCTTCTTTGTTTTACAAGTTCATTTTATTTTTGGTTATTCATATAAATTTCATTTTGTTTAAGGAATTTTTTTAGGTGTATAAGATAAATAAAGAATAATGCTTGAATAATTAATTATATAAGATTGTTTTGCTTACTAGGTTTCTTCTATTTTTATATGCTTGTTCTTTATACTAGAGGTGAGCACAGTTCTTGGGTTATCCAAACCAAGCTGAACCTTTTAATTAGAAAAATCACTAGTAATGAAAATCTTCAATTTCAAAATCATTCCTGAACAGAATTGAACTGATACTAGTATTATACTATAGTACCAAGAATTGATGTGTATTCATACTTAGAATCGAACTAAACCAATTTGGAACTAAACTGAACCAATAGGCCTGAACCCTGAAACAAATAGAGGTCCATTTATTTTACTTATGTTGTATATGTTATATGTTATAATTACATATTGTTTGCCTTTACACACCAAGAAGGAAGGTTGAATTAGTGGGAAATAAAAAATTTAGATAGAAAGGAGATAGGGAAAGAAAATGAACACAATTGATTTTATAGTGGTTCGGGTATTAAAGAACCCTATGTCCACTCTTCAATCTCAATTGGGTATTCTACTACTAGTTGATACTTACAAGGATTTTCAAGCTCACTCCAAACTTACAATGTGTTTTAATGGCTCACACACAATCCTTTCAAGTGTTTCCTTTAGGCTTACACTTAAACCTATACAAGAGTTTTCTAATGGCTCACTCTCAACCCAATACTTTGTGTTTTTAAGGCTAACTCAACCTTACTTGAGAAATCAATGCTCTTACAACAATCAAATAATAATAAGAAAAGACTAAGATATGAGATTTGAAATTGCTAAGATTTAGCTCTTGATAGATGTTGTTCATATTGTTAGAATGTTTAAAGAAGGTATTTACATGATTTTCTTCTCCAAATTCCTATTAGAAATAGTATGAAATTAATGATTACATGATAGCTTTAAAATCTTGTTTCAAATATGCATTTTGATCAAAGTCGCGATCGCTACCATCATTTCGCAATCGAAACTGTATTTTCCCGGTCGCGATCTCCAGATTCCACAATGGCTAGTGACACGTGGCTTTTATTAGCTTGCTCCTTTATATATTTATTGTAGCATTTGAATTCAGTATGAAAGTTGTGGTCGCAGCTACTATTTCATGGTCGCGAATTCAATATCGCGCCTAGAGTTATGGTCACAAAGGAGGTTGCGATTTACTCAGTAGGAATTTTGATTTAATTGCCTTCTGAAGATCTTGGTTGTGATAACTTAGTCGCGGTCGCGATTATGGCATAATGGTCGCGATTATGGTATAATGGTCATGATTCATAAGTAAACTAATATACTTTGGGAGATTTTGAGTTTCTTTGAAATCCAATCTATCAAACATGTTCTAATCTACAAAATAGACACTTAGACAAACATTAGATAGCTTTCAATTTGATTGACAAGATCAAAATAGAGATTGACTAAGTTTTGAAATAACTTAGGTCAACATATATCAATCATGAACCCTTAATTTTACACGCTTATTATGCTGCTATAGCTAGACACCTATTAAGATTAGTGTACTACAAAGAGCCGGTACTGCAGTCCCAAAAGTTAAATGATTTACCATACTCTAAAATTAACCAGACATTTTAAACTTACCAAAATTTGATACTTTTCTGACCTTGACTAGACTTTCTATATCAGATAGTATTTTTTCAAAACTGACTGGGTCTCTCTTGAAATTGACTGTCAAATTGTCCAAAAATTAATTTCGGACCTATCGACACTGACAAGTAAATTTATTAAACTACAAAAGCCCCAAAAATCTAAAAATTATAGAAATCATACTCGCCTAGAGTATGCCTCATAGCCCATCTATGGCGCCATTATTCAATTAATGAAATTTGTAATGAAATTTGTGACTTTTCTAAAACCCATAAGGGCTAGGAAGGCGTCCCATTATTCAATTACTGTAATTAATCAATTTAATTATTTTAGAATAAATAAGTGATTATATGATTTCCCTAGTACCCTTAAGGGTTACAGGAAATACTCTCATTTACTTATGGATGTTTATTTTATTCACCTTTTGATTTTCTCCGTGCATTTGTAATTATGCCATGTCCATGCATTTTTTTTTGCCATCTTATAATTGTCATCCATGAAATCAATTTTCAAGGCAACTTATACTTAGAAGTTGAGTTTAGATTATTTAAAACTAAAAACCAAGTTCCCAACCTCAACTTGGTTCGAAGACTAGTGATTTTATCATTTAGTGAATTAATTGAAAGATTAATAAATTGAAGTCAAATTTGGATTTTTCCTTAATTTTCTCATTTAACATAAATTTGGGTGGTGACTCCTGAATCTTTTTCGAAAATCAAAATCAATTTTCTAAACGATAGCCATTTTAATAATGAATACCGAACTTCGAACCTTAACCTCCTTAAAAGTTGCTTACTTTTCCTTAAGGCATTTCCCAAGTGAGAGATGAGCATTTGGGCTAGGTCTTACATTAATATATATCATATAGCTCTAATATTAAGTTATATATATATATATATATATATACATATATATATATATATATACATATATATATATATATATATACATATATATATATATATATATATATATTGCTTACTTTTCCTTAAGGCATTTCCCAAGTGAGAGATGAGCGTTTGGGCGAGGTCTTACATTAATACATATCATATAGCTTGAATATTAAGTTATATATATATATATATATATATATAATGTTTATTTACCCAAAATACCTGAATTGATTTTAGCCGACTTGTTAGAACCAAATTGAACTGAACTGAACTGAAATATTGAGATAATTTGATATGAAGATTTTTAATGTTTGGTTCGATTCCAATTCTTCAATTATAAAATTTCTGGGGTTTCAATTTAGTTTGGGGATTTTCAAATCCTAGGCTTTACCCAAATCTTACATTCTCCTACTTCGAACTACTTCACTACTTCAGATACTTCTGTGTATCATAGTTCTAAAGGTACCCATGCGTAGCACATCTACGAGGGTTAAGGCTAAGATCATAGGCATGTGGAGTTGAGCTAACTTACATCAAAATCTAACTAAATATAGCCCTAGGCTTTGGATCTTTATGTCCTCTGATTGCCCATGATATTCAGGTGATTTTAACGTTTGAGTTCTCTTTTCTTTAATAATTTGATATCCTATTTCTATATTAGAAATTGATTGGCAAAGGTTGTAATATATTTACAAAAATAAAATAATTAATATTAACATTATTATTTAGCATATGATACTATAGTCGATTTCAAATTATTTTCCAGTCATAGTTTTCTCTTTTACCAACATTTTATATTATTAAAATAAAAAGATGCATATTTGTCAAATATCAAACTTAAGCAAACACTTAAAGAAATGAAGGTTAAAATGCACCGGAAGTCATTAAATTTTTGCCTATTTTTTGTTTTAGTCACTAAACCTTAATTTCTTAAAATTAAATTACTAACTTTTAATTTTTTTTCTCATCAGTGGGTCACTAAGCCAATTCAGATGAAGAAATCACCTGAAAGATGATGTGGCAGTGAACATCATCTGAACATGTTGAATAAGCAAGCCTTGTAGAATGACATGTCAGATGGATCGTTGATGTCACCTTGCCAAGTAAATTGCATCTAAAATTACTAAACTTTGCACTATTCTCTAATTTGGTTACTAAACTTTATTTTTTCATAAGTGGGTTAGTAAACTAATTCTAATAAAGATGTAATCCGGAATTTTCAATAATTATAAAACAAAAAGTCTTATTTTATAAGGAAAATAAATAATTAACTAACTCTCATACTTAAAAAATTTTATTAAGTTATATATTGAAATAAATAAGGTATTTTTCATGAAATGCCTAACGTAAAATTTTATTATTTATATTAAGACAGTTCAAAATTTCTAAGATTATCATTATATATATATATGTGTGTGTGTGTGTGTGTGTGTGTGTGTGTGTGTGTATTTTAAAGGGGTATTTTGGATATTTTTCTGCATAGAAGGAGGACCACCCATGCCAAAAGAGTGTGGTGCCACACAGTTTTAGTGCAACACCACAGCCTACAGTGTGGCAACTGACGTGGCGATTTTTTTTTTTTAGAGATTGGTTGTTGGTTTGTGTTTAGGAAAATTGGGTGTCTAGCTAACAATGTATTTGAAGGCTAAAAAATTTTCTTTCGGTGGCTACTAGGATCACCATAATGACTTTGCACAACGCATTAAACTTAGCAGGTGTCAAGGTGCAGCTGAATGATGAAGGTACCAAATTAAGGGTTCACAGCCATACAGGAGGTGTCGGCTGAGGAGGTGGCATAGTGAACATGCATCTATCGTCGCAAAGTGCTCCTTAAGATCCTTTATCAAGCTTCTGGGTTCTCTCAAGATTGGTGGACATTATGATGTAATGCAGCACATTAGACTACAAAAAAACTTAAATATTCATATTGACTACTTATATTAGTCATTAATATCAGATTTGCCAAATTAACAAAATCAAAATAAGATGTAAGACTAACTGATGCCTTGGCTATAGCTCCTTAATGTGATATCCATCTTCTTGTTACCGTCCGATACTACTCAAGGTACTCTGAATGGTAATAGAATGGCCTAGTTGATGGTAGCCCTCCCATAACATAATGGGTTCAATTATTCCAGAGTTGAACCCATCTTGCATATCGCTCATACCAATTTTCATTTGTGTGGTTGTGTAATACCATAGAGTGCAAAGCTTGAGTTTGAAGTGGAGCTTCTGGTATTGGCTATTGCAATCCAAATAGCCGAAGGACTCTATTCGATTGGTGCCACTTGACTATATGAATGCATATCAGAGGTACAACTGATCTCCAAATATCTCATCCATGTAAGCAGGTAGGTGGAAGCTCCCTAAGTATCACCAATGTGTATGGCTCCCAAATGAACTATAAAAATAAAATATTTATGGATCAGAATAATTATATTACAAGTTAAAAGATGATTAATATATATGTTACAAAATACAATGAACCTTCTCGGCCTGAGATACATTGACCCTATATCTTATTTCACAGATCTGATGGGAGAATATGTCAGTATAACTATGAGCTATTACCCATTTGCAATATTTAAGGTAATTGTGTTAATTATGAATATTAAAATTCATTAATTATGAATATTAATAATAAACATAAAATAATAGAAATAATAAACTCATACCTTTTCCCAAGAGGAGCATTATGTAATGGAGGAAATGTCACTGCAGATGCAAGGAATGTCAATTTATCCCATGCCCAAACCTACCCAAGAATTAATGCATCCTATTTGTTCAGCAGAATGATTTCAAGATGCATTACATAGCTGTCTATACAAGAATGCCAAGCACGTACCTCTCCAACTATACTGCTTGATCCTTTCAATGTCCTCAAGATATGGTAGGTAGACCAATGACACTCTAGCAATACTCTTGTCATAGAATAAAGTGCCTAAAATGAGGTGTAAAATAAAAGCACACACATGACAATGCACTATAGCCTCATCAGCATCAGTAGGCAACGCATTAAAATTATTATTGAACCAAAATACTTTCAATGAAGATCCCTTAAGATTTGCATCACCAGGTTTAAGCCCTAAGAGTCCCTCATATAAGTCTATCCATGCATAAGCTGTATGCCCAATGTCACATCCCACTTTTGGGATGGACAGTCCTAGGATATGGGTGGCTATAAGGGCACCAAAAACCTATAGAACCTTTTACCTACTATCAAATTCATTATGGTAATAGTAACTAAACTACAATAATCACATCAACAATGCCCAAGATCATAACCTGAATCACATTAATCATCTCATATTACAATTCTATGTGTATTCTTCTTAATGATTTTCAATAATATTTATCGATTAATTCATACATATTTCTTATCTTTATATTGTAATATATTCTTATAGGCCATTTACTTTCAGTACACTATTCTCACTTATAACATTTAAAAATTCTTTTACATTATTGGGTGCCAAACTTCTTATATAAAATCATCACCCTTGGTGCACAAGGGAAAAATCCTAATGATATCTTACATAAACAAATTTTATTATATAATAATTATAATAATACAACTAAAATATCAATTTCTACGAAGCAACTAAATAGAACATACATGTACTTGCATATAAATAAACATAATAAATATCTTCAAAAAAAACTTTTACTTTAACATATATGCCATCTCCAAGCGAAACTCATGCTTCAACTCAAATTGATCGCTATTTGACTGTTGAAAAATTTGGGAATGGGGGGTGAGTTTATAACTTAACTAGTAAACACTATGCTATCACAAATCAAGTGACTCAATGTTTAACTGTTGCTAACAAGGAAAATACTTGGCTGACTTATAAATATACATACTAATCGATAGAGAAAAGGGTTGACAGTAATTATCAATAACACTTTTGGAAATTACATTAAATATCTTAAAAATATTTAAATGCTTATTTTAAATAGCATATAACGTATATTTTTCTTGAAATTAATTATCAAATATCAATAGCTTGCTATACTTTTGAAAGTTAAGTCCGTATAACAAATGCTTTAATAAATTTGAAACTTTTCATTTAAATATAAATAAATTGCAATATGCTTCAAATACAAATTCAAGTAACTAATCAAAGTTTCAAATATACTTTCAAATAGATAGTAACACATTTCAAATATGATTCCATATAACTATTAAGATATTTTAAATAGTTAAAAATTTAAAATACGATTCAAATACAATTATAAATACCACTAATGAAATACATTCCAAAACTTCTTTTATTTCACAATCATTTTTATTATCTTTAAAATAATTTTACAATAGATGAAAGAGGATTTTATCCTTATTTTCTCATCAACACTGTAATAATGGTAGCTCTTCTCACAGAGTGTTTGCCCCACATCTTGTACTACCTTCTAAAATATCATTCATAAAATAATATAAAATCATATAATTAGTAGAAACATGGTCCACAATAGATGGATGCAGATTTGATCCATGTATCTCAATAAAACTACAATAATGGTAAAGGCTCTTCTTAATTTCATTTTAAATAATTTTTATACAATTTTGTAATGATTTTTATTTATCAAATTAGCACTAAAAACAACTAAATATAAACAAATTAATATTTTTTCAAGCATTTAAACTCTAGGATTAACTTAATGGAAAGGTGTTCTAGACTCAACGGAATTGAATTATCGCAATCTAGCTTCAGAATTGGATCGTATGTGCAAAAAATGACTTGCTAGAGCATCTTTGTCACCGACTGCACGTGGACCCATATGCTGGTGACCGTTTGGCCATGCGCTGTCGCTGAGGGTGGTAGTCAAAGCCAGGATTGATGCCTTTTTGCTTGCCTCAATACCAGGAACTTGAATATGCACCTAACTCTCTCACTCGCTGCTGTTTTGCTAGAAAGTAACCAAAAAGCTTCATTTTTCCAATTCTCCTATCTGGCATTTCAGTGAGAGTTAGGTGACAAACCAGTATCAAATTGAAGCTCTCTTCATAAGGAGTTGATTGGTACTAATTTCATTGAGTTTGGCTATCAGAAATGGTCGAAATCGTGATCCAAACCCTCGGGACAGGCAAATCTCTTCCATATGCATTTGCCATTGGTCATCGTTCTTTCTCACCGTCGCTAGTTCCCTCGTGGTCGCCGGACACTAGTATAGGCAATGCAACCCACTGTCTATAGATGCTTACCCAATCAGCCCCCTCTCTCTCTCTCTTTGTCTCTCATTCCCCTGCTCTCTCTCCCCGATTCTGTCTGCAGCTCTTCTCTTTTTTTTTTTCTCTTTTTTTTTCCTTTTTTTATTTATACACATATACAAATATTTTTTTCTCATTATATATATATAAATCCTTAAAAATTTATATAACGTACTATATTATTATAATAATAATAATAATAATAATAATAATAATAATAATTATCATTATTATTATTATTATTATTATTATTATTATTATTATTATTATTATTATTATTATTATTATTATTATTATTATTATTATTATTATAAACCAAACAAAATAATATATATTTTTTTATTTCATAATACTTTTAAAATTAAATAAAAACCAAATTTATATGAAAATATTTTCTTAAATTATATTTTATTATTCTTTTTCACAAATATCTTTATTGATAATATTTTCATTTTTTTATTTTCATTTTTAATAAAATCTATCATATTAAACCAAAATTTTCTTGGTACTTAATTTCTTAAGATACTCTCATTCCCTAAATTTATCATTTTAAATATCCAAGCAAAAGAAAAATAATCATATTTCTTATTAAAAATGGAAATTCAAAAATTATGAAAAAATCAGGTTATTACACCCAATAAGTGGCATACCATCAATGGGTAGTTCTATCTGGATAGCAACATCCTGTAAGGTGATAATGCACTATCCATCTGGAAGATGAAAAGTGTGAGTCTCGGGTCTTCATCTCTCTACTAGTGCAGTAATCAAATAGTGACCTAACTTGAAATAATCTAATTAAACTAGTCCATAGAATCCTATATCATGAAGTATTTCTAAAATGTGAGGATCTGCATTGGCACCATGGACTGTTCTGCTGTTCCGCTCACAGTCGAGTACCTTTTCATGTACCTAATAACATATATTGTACTGTTATCAAAATGAATAATATTACTTTGTATTAATTGTGTAAAATTAAAATTTAACATGTACCTCAGTAAATCATATAGCTTGAGATCTATGCTCAGCCTGTAGATGTAGTAAAGATGGATCATGTGGGCCAGGTGCTAAGAACTCCTGTGACTAACAGACATCTACACTCATATAATATATTTTATTAATTAACTAGAATAATGTGGTTGTACAAAAGAACTTAATATATCAATTTTTAAGAATACAAACACTTTAATTAAAATATATAATTATAAGGTTTTAATATAGCTACATTGATAATTAATTATTTTTTGTAAGAAAATTATTAAGGGAAAAGAAAAATACTTTATCATCATACTAGAAATTGAAATATATCGATTGAGTAAGATATTAATTACAATATATTGATAATATATATTTAATTTTGACCACGTGTTCTAGAATTATAACCAATTTGGCCACATTTTACAAAATAAGCTACCCATTGGATCCTCAGAATTTTTCAAATCCATCTTGGCCTTGGTCCAATGTGATTTTGGTCGACCTTTCTTCTGCTTCAATTTCATATTTGACACCATAGGTAGCTCATTCTACTATGGCTAATAGTCTTAGTCACCAAATGGTATGAATTTAGTAGACCAACACTTCAGTGTATTTTCAATTGCATAGTATGGTGCAATATAACTCCAATAATCTAATTTGGCAACCATACAAGCTGCAATGGCATGTGAACATGGTAATCTGCTTTGTTGAAACTTTTCATAGGTGCATGTTCAATTTAGAATATTGACCACTTGAGTGTGCCCTCCCTTACTGTAGCATGGTTTCTCACAGTCAGTATGGATAACACACTTGTATTTTTATTAAACACTTTCACTTAATGGCCATTAGCCTTATCAATTCGATATTTTAGTGTCTTGATACAAAAAGATGTGTAAACATAATTTCCTATAAGTTGAGCAAGATAAATTGACCGTCGTTGTTCAAATTTATCCTATGCATCATTGTAGTAATAGGCATTGCTCTTAATTCCTTAAATGAGGAATTTATCAATTCAGCATAATCTATTGTCATCACATCATGTCAATGTCCACCATTATGTGCAAATGCCTATTTGCTTTTAGGTATTTTTCTATGCCAGTCATAGGCATCTTTATGCCTTGCTTCAATTTTTCTCATGTTCCTATTGAATTTTTGGATTTACAGCTCACGACCTAAATGACATGTATGATTATTGGTATTACTTACTAATTAGTAAAACATAACAAATTACAAAAATGATCATTTATTTTTAAATGCTAAGTCATATACCTACTTGTTCCATTAGTTTCTTCATAGGAGGAATTTTGAATGTGGTATTATAGTTGCTTGCAATATGTCGTATGCTATACATATGTGTATTGTGACACCATAAAGATTGATTCATTGCATTTTTTATGTCGGTGTGTCTGTTTGAAATGACACATACATCATTCCAATTGGGACATACATATAACTTCACCTTTTTCATAAAGTAATCCCAATTATCCTTGCTTTCCTTCTTAACTAAAGCAAACGCAATAGGCAAAATTGCATTATTATCATCCATAACTTTAGCAATCTATAATACACTCTTATATTTACCATACAAGAATGTTCCATCAACAAATAAAATAGGCTTGCAAAATTTGATGCCTTCAATACATGGTTTGTATGCCCAAAACATTCTTTTGAATTGCTAGACACTAAGAACAAATCGATTATTCACTACATGATCTTCAGTATCAATATCCAGTACTACATTTGTATTTATAGTGATAGCAACATATATGAATTTATCGAGTTGTTTGTATGAATAATCTCAGTCCCCGTAAATATTAGCCATTGCTTTTCTGCTTTGCTAGCCAAACTTTCTTGTAGGTAGCTTTGATGCCAAAATGATCAAGCATATTTGCAATTAAAGCCTTCACCTTGATACCAGGTTGCTTTACCAATATACCCTGAATGTAACCTAATATTAAGACTGAGTCACAATTTTTGTGATCTTGTGATTCTACAAGAGTACTGCACTTGTGAGAACCATTATATATGGTAATCTCTTAGAAAAAAAAAAAAACTAGACTTCTTCTTCGTAGTAGCATGCAATCTCCATGGGCAATCACTCAGACTATTTCAAATCAGTATAATAAATTTTTTTTTTTGTATCTGAATTTTGAAACTCACATCGTACTTGCATTGAATAGATTTTTGCTACTACTTTTACGGCATCCCTAGATTCAAATATCATTCCCTTATAGAACTCTTTTGAAGGGTCTGATAGAACACTACTGTCTGTTGGCTGTTGATTCGGCAGAAGCAAAGAAAGTCTGTAATTACTAGATGCACAAAGAAATAAGTTTATCGAAAGAAGGATGATTATGACAGAGGTCCCACTGCTTTACCTCTAGTAGATCAAATCTCTAATCTGTTATCTCCATATTACGTCCCTCATTCTTCCACAGGATATTGAAAAGGTTCCTTACCTCCTGTTGATAAGCCAAGAATTAACAAGGCTCCCTTGCCATGTTATAAACAAGCATTAAAGATCATCCACAAAGAATCTCCTTTACAAGCTGTTTCTCCTATTCCTCCATCATGTTACATGTTCCAACCATTCACCACCTAGTATGAAGAAGATTTTCCTTCCTTAGCAAATACTGTAAACCCCAACACTAATGTAAGGACCACTCCTTATATTAAAAACCCTGTTGGTGTTAGTGTTGAAGGAAAACCTCTTTCAGTTTCTCTAGCTGAAGCAGTTCTCAATTGGCAAACGGAGATTGCTCAAGCCCAAAATAGGGTCCTCAAGAGAATTGAAACATGTGTTGAACAGATTTCTCACCAGGTGAATAACCTTGATTCACACATGACTAGCCAAGCAAAGGCAGCACACAATCTCTATTTATCTCTACAATCAAAATTAGAGATAAAGATGGAAGAAATGAAAGCCTTGATAAAACAAAGAGGATTTTCATATCAACTTGTTCAGAAAGAAAGTGAAATTGATAGTATAAAGTAACAATTAACAACCTTAGAACAAATAGTTAGGGAAGACAGTTCAAATCCTTTCACCACAACCCCCTTTTCTTCATTCCTACCTCAGACTAAAAAACCATCACTAAGATTCACTCCTCAAGGTACCCTACCAACCTTACCCTTAGCTGATCTTGAGTATTTTGGTTATAAGCCAGACATAGCTAGAAGAAAAGAATAATTTTTCCCACAAACCTCTAAGGCACCCATATCCTTAATTGAAACTAGGCCAACAACTCCATCTCCACAACCACAAACACAAAAACCTAGATCTCCAAACTTAAAACAAAAATCTATAGACCAAACTCCTCCAGACAACCTGATGATAAACCTTATCACAAATTTCCTTGATGACTGCTTAAATTCACCAAATAGTCCACAATTGGCTGTTATGATCACTCAAGAACTTTCCTCTTAAGACTCCTCATCAGACATAATTTCTAAAACCAGTGGTTTAGAATCAGAAGAAGAGCCTGAAATTCCTCAAGCCTTCATGGCTGACCCTCCTTTAGAAAGTTCTAATACTGGACAACAACAATAGTCTTCTGGTCATAGAGAATCAGAATATTTTGGAGAATCAGGCCCAACTCCAATGCAGCAAGAACCAACTTACTCTTTCCCCTCTGATTCAAGAGACAATACAAGGGAAAGCTGGTAGTAAGAATGTTGGAGAAATGTTCCTAAAATAGAGTCTAAGTCTTCTCAGTTCTTTACTCTAGACGACATACCTCCTGAGCAGTATGCTTACAGAATTAAAGAGTTTAAAGCATAGCTTGAAGTTCAGTTTGCTAGACTTGATGTTACACAGAGATAGGCAATTGAAGATTTCATTCACAGATGTGTGGGAAAGTTAGCATACTGGTATCTCAATCTCAGTGACTTAGTAAGGATCTAGTTAGTCCTCATTGATCTGGCTACTTTTGTGTGTCATCTTCAAAATGAGTTTATTGGACTGCCATCAGAAGATCTTGAAAATACCAGGAAAGATTATTTCAAGATGAAATGTTATTCTCTCCGAAAAAATGATTTAGACAAGCATTTTAGCAATATGTCCAAAAAATTTTATGAACTCAAAGGAACCACCAATCCTGACCTAAAACAAGCCTTTGTCAGTTCACTACTAGAACCCCCTAAAGCAGCCATTCATAAAGCTTTGCAAGATAGAAACCAATTTGTGATTGATTTAACCCTTGGCCAAATTTACCAGCTCATGATCAGATCTCTCCATAAGATCTGTGATACTCATTGTCTTCTTAAACACATTCTTAAAAGACACAAAGATCCCACCATGAAAAATGCTTGTTACAGACTAGATCTTTATGTTAAATGCCAAGATAAAGACTATGTATGTCCTTTAGGGAAGAAGAAGAAGCATTTCTTCAAATCAAAAGGCCATCATGGAAAAAAATCAAAGAAAGGGTTCAGATTCTTTAAGAAAAGAAGATTTCAAGGAAAGAAGACAGATAAGTATTATCTTTGCGGAAGGAAAGGACATTATGCAAAAAACTGCCCTAATTGGCCAAAGCAAGCAGTTAAGCTAATCCAACATCTTCAGCAGATTGTTCCAATTGATATGGAAAAGGCAGGTATTGAATCTTTATTCTCAGAAGATGAGCAAGACTCTCCAAAAAGTCTTTTTGCCATTAAAGACTATTCTTCTGACGATGATCACTACAGCCTAATCTATTCTGCTGAACTAAGTTCATTAGCTATCCAAAAATTAGTTCATCCAATTCCATTAATTCATGTTCAGATTTATCCAAAGAAATATGCAAGGCCCATTAAAGCTATTGCATTCATGGACACTGGTGCACTCAACACAATGATGAACCCAGTCATTCTTCCTTATGAATAATGGAAGCCTCACAAGGAATATTTCAGAGCTGCTAATGGAAAAATATTTGTAATTGAGTGCATTACCAAGAATCCTATTAAGATTTAGTTCTTTCCAGGATGTCACATTTGGGATCATTACTTAGGATGTTCTCTTCCAGAGAGAGACCTTGTTCTAGGTTTTGACATTTTCTGAAAAATGAAAAACCTTCAAATCCTTCCCAATGGAGTCAAGTTTAAAAAATATTTCCAGCCTTGCACAAATATCCCTTCATTGTTCTTAACCCATTCAGTTTAGAATTTTGATGAAATAAAAAATGAATTAGTTCAAAATTGTTGTGCTAATTCACATCAAGAATTCACTCACCTTTCACCTTTGTGGAAAAATTCAGATTTCTACATTACCCTTCCATTCAAACAAAATGAAGATGTCAATCCTACCAAAGCCACTCATCCAAGAATGTCGCTAGATGATTTACAGTTAGCAGTCTCGAAATGTTCTCAATTAATGTCCCAAGGTTTAATCAAAGCAACCAAGTCAGATTGGGTGTGCCAAGCATTCTATGTCAATAAAAGATCAGAACAAATTAGGAATAAGAAGAGGCTAGTAATTGATTACCAGCCCCTAAATCATTTCCTAAAGGATAATAAGTTTCCACTTCCAAAGATATCATCCCTGTTCACTCACCTATCTTCAGTAAAGATCTTTTCAAAGTTTGATCTCAAAGTAAGTTTTTGGCAACTAGGAATCAAACTAGAAGATAAATACAAGACAACTTTCTGCATTCCAAACCATCATTACTAGTGGACAGTCATGCCATTTGGCTTGAAAATGGCCCCTTCTCTTTTTCAAAAGGCAATGGTCAAAATATACGAGCCACTACTTCACAGTTCACTAATCTACATTGATGATGTGTTACTCTTTTTAGACAATAAGGTTAGTCATGCATAGTTACTCAAAAGCTTTATGGAAATCACCAAAAGATATGGAGTAATGCTATCTGCCATAAAGATGCATCTGGCCCAAGAAGAGATTCAATTTCTTGGAATGGTCTTAAAAGACAAAAAGTGTCACCCTGAAACCCACATAGCATCTGAATTATTGAAGTTCCTAGATAATGATCTGACTCAAAAGCAAGTCTGATAGTTCCTGGGGATAGCAAATTATTTGAGAGACTTTGTTCCCCACTTCACTGATAAAGCTAGTCCACTCAAAAGCATGCTTAACGCACATAGTCTGAAAAGCAAACAAAGTCAGTTTAGACTTTGAACAAGGAACTACAGAACTTGCCACCACTACATATTCCCTCTACAGGGAAAAGATATCTCCAGATAAATGCTAGTGATAGATTTTGGGGAGTAATACTATTGGAAGAACGTGAAGGTAAAAAATAAATCTATGCATACAAAAGTGGTAAATTCAAAGACTCGGAAATCCACTACCACTTAACTTTCAAAGAGGTCCTAAATGTAAAGAATGGGATCAAAAAATTTCAATTCCATTTGATTGGACATCATATCATCGTTATCATGGATTGTTCGTCTTTTCCAAAGATGTTATAATTCAAAAACAAGATTCTTCCTCATCCACAATTGCTAAGGTGGAAAGAATGGTTCTCTCGCTATAAATTTGATGTGGAACATATCAAAGGAGATAAAAATCTCATTCCAGATTTCTTATCTCAACCCATATCATTCATTAGCAAAATAAGACTAATCCCCCTAGTTTTCATGGCATCCTCATCCTCAATTCCATCCTCATCCATATCTAAATTTCCTTTCATCAGCCATCTCCCTCTAGAAGTTCAGGAAACTATCTCAGAAAGAGCCCTCTAAAACCTTGCCTATGAAAAAACCTTCTTTTACAAAGACCTTCTCATTAGAAAATATGGAACTTTCTTTATAAGAAGGTTAGCCATTCATCCTACTTACCCTTTTCTTAGGCCATACACCTTCATGAAGTTTTCTGTTAATAACTATTGGACGTGGCCAAAAGAATTTTTGGTATTTCTATGGTATTTCTGCCATTCCTACCATATTACTTTAGAAGTCCAACCTTTTGAATTCAAAATTATCTAACTATCATCAGAAAGAGAGCTATGGTCAATACACACCTTGTCACTTTTCTAGAATGGTCTGCACCCTTAATGGATTGGGAAAATATTTTCACTAAAGAAAATTTAAAATTTAATGAAAATAGGGAAGCAACCAATCTGGTCATTCTATATAGGAAATGGACTCCTCAAGTTATTGACATGGACCACACTGAACTGAAAGTCTCTCCTTAGTCCAATTAGGATGAAGATTATACATCCAATTATGCCCTATCAAAACACATAGGCATATTAAGCCTTTCAATAGGACTAGGCCTCTTAGGATATATAAAATTCATTCAACTGGATCAATAGTTAGATTTCAAATAACTTCATAGAGGTTCCAACTGGTGGTAACTATGAAGAGATCCTAATCTCAGATAAGCATGAATTAATAACTTGAAAGATTACAAAAGAGAAAGAGAGAAATTTAGAAACTCGTATTTTTATTTCACACTAGGCAGTTGTCTTAGGAAACACTACCTTCAAACTTACAAGGTTGCTCCTTGTATAGATAAAAGAGTCAGATACAAACAACTGAAATTATTTAAAACTTTTACAACTCAAATCCCACTCATCTTACTTTTACAGTTCATATATAATTAAAGCACACTTAATTATACAAAAGTGAAAAAACAAATTAAAGTCGACAGGTCATTTAGGAGTACAATCAGCTTTTCTTTTTGAAAGGACTCGTGGCTTGGTGACACATTAGGGTCAGAATCAGAGTCTCTTTCAAAATCATTAAAGTTCCTGAGTTCAAATTCACTGTCTGAGTCATCTTGTCTTGATGGTCCTACTTTCAGCTCATATGGATATTGTGAATCAATTATCAGATAGGTCCATGGTCTTTCTGAAGGGTCAAAGTTGTCATCAAGTGGACTGAACACCTATCTTGTAGCACCACAATATATATATGTGTGTGTGTGTGTGTGTGTGTGTGTGTGTTTATGTATATATGTGTGTGTGTGTGTGTGTGTGTATGTGTGTGTGTATATATATATGTGTATATATATATATATGTGTGTGTATATATATATATATGTATACACACACACACACACATATATATGTACGTGTGTGTGTGTGTGTGTGTGTATGTGTGTGTGTCATTGGCAATATGTTGTGACTACATGTTGTCATATTTTTATTTTTGCAAGTATAACATTTCTATTAATTTTTTGCACACCTTCTTTATTTCATTATGCAATATTATGAGACAATTACTTTTAGTTCTAACTTATGAGGTAGCAAGCTATTTGGTAACAATGTATTTAGAAATTATTTTTTAGTACATTCCGCACCTTCTTTTTTGTTATTATTAATGATATGATTGTTTAATATTCTCTCTCAATCTCTCTATCTAGTTTAATTGAAACGTTTTCAAATTTGAAAAAATTATGCATTTATAAAATTTTACAAACAAAATATTTAAATCTAGTTTGACTTTTTATAATTGCATAGTCACATAACGCATTGAATTGTGTGTGAAGAAGTATATTGTTATTAAAATAAGCCATGGAGCACATGGGCATTGTGTTGTATTTTGATTTTGTATTTGTGTGAATTAGTGTGAGCCGTAATATTAGCAAGTGATAGAATGAATAAAAAACATGATTTTTTTTAATTTATGATTATTCGACTGTTCAATCCAAAATAAATATAAAATAATAAAGATATCTTTTAATTCAAAATAAATATAAAATTTAATTTAACTTTTGTCTTTTTTAATTTGTATTCTTTTTTATATTTTGTTATATATCATATTAGAAATTTTAGACTCAATTTATTTATTTATCTACATTATTTTTTGAATGTCATACTTTTATTTTCAATGAAGATTTTCTCGCGAATAAGTTGAAATTTATTTGATAATCTAATAATTTGAAATTCTTAATAACTTTATTCTTTCAAAGGATTCAATAGTTTGAATTTTGGATTAATTCTTATTTGCTTAGCAAATAGAGAGAAAATTAGAAAACAACTTTAAATTAATTTTTTGCTATTAGTAGACATAACATGCAAAAAAAAAAAATTGTTTAATTTAATCGTATCTTAGTATGTATGAAAATTGCTGATTCCTTTCTTCTTTTATTAAAAAAAAAATTTTGTATTGTTTAGCTAAGTGAAAGAGCAAACTTTTTATTTATTATTAATATTGTTTTTATTATGTTGGATTTGTTCATTAAAAATATAAAATAATAATTTTTTGTTTAAAGATAAACTTTCAACATTATTTACTAATTTCTTATTTTCTTGCATCTGAAAAACACATTGCTAATTAACATAGGATTATAAACATACTTGCAATATATTATCAATTCTAACCATATAAATTAATAAAAAATATTAATTTATTCTATTGTGACAACTTATATTTTTGCAATTTTAATATTTGATATCCAAATATAAGGAAATATAATGTAATATATTATCATAAAAGAACAAATGAACTATTATTTTTGGAAATTAAAATTGTGTTTTAAACAAATAAACTAGTATATTTTTATTGTTAATAAAAAAAATTTCTATAAGAGGAAAAAATCATGCCATAACTATAAATTTTTAATTTTTTCCTTAGTAGTGGACTTCTTCATCTTCTTCTTTCTTTTCAATATTTATTATTTCTATTTCTATCATTGATGCATCTTGAATCTTTTCTGCAATGAAAACTTAAAGTTCATATTTTAGATGATCTTGTTTAGTTAATCTCACAAGAAAATAATATTATTTTCCCCTAATGCCAATCAATTTCTTGTAAAATTTGCTATGATCTCCTTCTTTCTATGATAAAAATAAAATATAATAAAATTTTAAAATAAAAGGTGATATAACAAATATATGATTAAGATTAACTAAACTTTATATTAATATAATGTAACATGTTACAAGAGCAAACTTCTATTGATTTTTTATATTTACCAACTGTACATCCCATCAATATTCGAGTATTTTCATATAGATTTATATGAATATTGATATCTCCATCAAATACTCAAAATTTTAATATATACCTATAACATAAAATAAATACTTGTTAATAATGTGAAAAATAAATATCTGTTAACATATTTAACATTTTATTATTATTGCATTTGCCACATTCTTATTTCCCTTATAATCCATTAGAATAAACTTTAGTTGCGTATTTTGTGCAAAATTCAAATTTAAAAAAAAATATATATTACTATATAAAAATAATAAATTCAAGTAATTATCTATACATATCATTTGGTTACTTACTTGTGTAAGGCCTCACTCAAGCACCAGTCCGATCCGCTAGAGGGAACCGGGATGCTCATTTAGGTTTAGACTCATAGTGGAACCCTCGGGTTCGGATTTGGTTGATTTTGAAAATGATTTTTAGGAATTTCCACCTTAATTTTATTTAGTTGGGAAAATATTAATGAAAAAACCCAAATTGACTCCAATTCATTAAATTTTTAATCAATTTGCCCAAGGATAAAATTACTAGCCTTCGAATCAGGTTGAGTTCAGGGACTAGGTTTTTGGTTTTAAATAATCTAAATTTGGCTCTTAAATTTAATTTGACTTGAAAATTGGGCTTCATGAATGACATTAATAATTGCAACTAAAATATATGAATATGGCATAAAATGGATGCATGAAGATTAATGAAAAGTTAAACATTCACAAATAAAGAAGAATGTTCCCTCTAATCTTTAAAAATTTAGGGGAACCACATGATCATTCCTTAATTAAGATAATCGTATTGATAAAAATGGGATGCCTTCTCTAACCATTATCGGATTTTAGGAAGACCACATATTCCCTTATAAATATTGTAAAAAGATAATTAATTTAAGAAAAAGTAAGGAAAATAAGTTTAATTTGAAAAAATTGGATTTGAGATTTGGACTTAAATTCTAAACATGCCTACGTACCCCGTTTGAATAGGGGTCAAACCCACGTTTGAATAGCGATTAAGTGCAAGGGTTTACAAATTGATTAAAATGATTTTTAGTTTGGAGAACGAGTTTGATGAAAATACCTTGGATTTTGATGGATGAGATGAAAAAAGTATTTTGCCATATCAAAGTTCCATTTTATCAGACCGGACAAATGAGTTGATTAATGATTAAAGAAAATGATAGATGAGTAAATTAATTAATTAAAATGATTAATTAATTAATTAAAATAGTGGATGAGTTGAAAAAGGGATTTTTTGATTTAATTTTAAAAAAGGGTAATTAATTAATTAAAAAAATTAATTAATTAATTAAAATAAGGGATGAGTTTAAAAAGAGATTTTGATTTAAAAAAAGAGTAATTAATTAATTAAAAAGATTAATTAATTAATTAACTTGTAAGTGATTAAAAATATTAATTAATTTAATTTGGGTGAGAAAATTAATTAATTAAAATGATTAATTAATTAATTGGAGAGTAGATGGAGGGAGAAGAAGAAAGAAGGTTGATAGATAACTATCAATATCAACCTTGGGTGTGTCTAAATGAGAAGTGTGAGTGCCTATTTATAGGCAAATAGGGTGAGGGTAGTTTAGATAGTGAAAATGTGAAAAGACCATGAAGAGTAGGGCTAGAAAGGGCTAAAAAAAAAGGCTAGAGGGGGTATTTTAGGAAATACAGGCGAGGCTGTGGGGCCCACGCTATCGGGGCACCGGTGCTGGATGGCGCTGTCTGCTAGTTGGGCGGTGGGCCATTAGAATGGGAGATTACGCCACCTAGGCCGGTGCAGGCACCTTGATAGGCACGCCGACTGAAATTTGCTTTTTTGTTCGACCAGATTTTTGGACTTCCAGATCAGTTTTCAAGAGTTCTAGAGCTCAGAAAATTAATCGGTCAATATCGATAGGTTCAGAATTAATTTTAGAATATTTAGGCAGTCAGTTTAGGAGAGAATCCAGTCAGTTTTGAAAAAATATTATCTGCTGCAAAAGGTCCAACCAAGATAAAAAAAGGCATTTGATTACTTCAAAAATATCTCGGTTAGTATTGGTGAGTTCAGAATTAATTTTGAGGTGTTAAAATGATTTTCTTATTGTTTTTTTTTTAGACTCACTTTTGATACTTGTCTAAATCTTTTTATATTTGATTACAAATACTTTTCATTGTCCTTTAATATTATGTTTTCATGACTAATAATTTCATAAATAATGATCATATTAGTATTTTTATAAATAAACAATAAGCTTCCAAAATTATTTAAGATAACATTTAGAAGTAGTACACTCATAAATCTCGTAATTCATGAACTTCTAATATATTTGAATTAATTTGAACAGTACTAATTTTCAATGTTGATAGTTGAAACTTGGCTATAGCATAAATAATTAAAAAATATTAAATTTAAGTTAAGTGTTTCAATGTTGATGGTTGAATATCAGCTATAATTCAAAAAATTTAAAAAATAAATATTATATTTAAGTGTTTATAAAATAAAAAATAATAATTTTTCTTGGATAAAAATATACTATTATAAATAAAAACTTTGACATTTAATAATAAAATAATAGGATTTTGCTCATTGTTGTTAAATGAACTCTCAATTAGTATACCTTCATGTTTTGCTACATCTTTTGATAGAATTAAAAAGTAATTTTTCTAATCTACCATAGAATTTCTCAAAGTCAAATTAAATTTGTTATAACTTGTTAATATTCAAACAATTAAAGTAAAATTAGAATTTTTCTAACTTCTTAATATTTAAAATAATATAAAAATATATATAAATTATTCTAATTGAATTCATTTATTTTTTAGAATATACAATTTATTACTAATAACTAAAATAACTAATTTTAAAATTTATAGTGGGACAAATTAATATTCAAAAAATAAAAAAAAATTATTTTATTATTCTAATTAAATATGTTCTTTCTTTATTTAAATTAAATTAAATTAATTAGATAATTAAATTATATAATTATTATAATAATTATATAATTATAAATTTGTAATATAATTAATTATATATTAGATAATAATTATTTTATTTTTCTTATTCAAATTGAATTCATTCTTTTCTTATTTACAACATAAAAAAATAATTTATTTAAATAAGGAAACATAATTAAAACATAATTCTTTCCTTATTTTTCTTAATATTCAGAAAATATAAAAAATATAAATTATTCTTATTGAATTCTTTTTTATTTAAATTACATATACTTAATTATATATTAAATAATAATTATTTTATTCTTTTCTTATTCTAATTAAATTTTTTATTTAAATTAAATTAAATTAATATAATTAGATTGTTAAATTATTTAATTATAATAATTATATAATTATAAATTTGCAATATAATTAATTATATAATAAATAATAATTATTTTCTTATTTTCTTATTCTAATTGAATTATTTCTTTTCTTATTTAAATTGAATATAATTAATTATATACAAATTAATAATTATTTTATTCTTTCTTTATTCTAAATGAATTCATCATTCCTTACTTTCCTTACTTAAATTAAATATAATTAGATAATTATGTTATTTAATTAATAGATAACCATATTATCCGTCATAAATGTACAATTAGAATGAACTTAGTGAGAACTATTACATAAATTTGCTTATCCTCCCTCTTCCATATATTTATATATAGTATAGATATATAGACACACACACACACACACACACATCATAGATAAACTGCAAGACTAATTAACATACCTTCTCAACAACGAACCATTTAAAAAGTTTGAGGTCTCAAGGTATATTTGTTGCAAGTAAGAAACGCTAGCCATATAAAGATTAGTGACTCCCATTCCATGCCAGGCTAGATAGAATGACTTGTCCAAAACATAAATCATTATAATCACACCTAAATATATTCAATTCAAACCATCAATCCACTAATGACTAGCATTCCAATTAAGGCTTGATAAAATGCATCCTCACAAGTTGGAAAAAATATTTTCTAAGGTGAAAGATAACATGATTAGAGTTATTTTAGTATATGACATGCTATACGACTTATTACAATACTTGCAAAGACTTCAAACATACCTACTCTTCGTAACATAGTCTAACCATTTGGTAACTATGTTCATTGGGAAGGAGAAAGGGATAGGATCTCACTTTAGTAATTTTCCAATTTTCCCTCAAAAGCTCTTTACAGTCCAAGCTGCAGCAGCTAATATTGAGATGAGGTAAAAACCAAGTGAAATTAATCAAACAAATAGACCACTTAACAAACATGAAATGTCAAATCAAATACACACAAAACTTAAAGGAATATTGGGCGCAAATTAAGCGGAAGCAACATGGTGGGTGAAATTTTAAATGATTTAAAATTTCACTTACACCTAAATGGGTTCAATAAACATTCATCCAATCATCTAATTAATGTGTAAAACACATAAGAAAAAAAACAAGAGCAAGTGGTAATCAAATTACATCTTGAAGCCAATGACTTTAGTTCTTCTTTCCTCTCCAAAAGCTCTCCAAATTTTGAGCCTCTAGATTGTCCATACCAAACTCCACCTCCAAGGCTCACTTTAATTTGTTTAGATGTTCTTGATTCTCTCTCTTGGTAGCCTAATTGAATATAAGATCTTCTAACCCAAATCTTTAGTGATTTGACTTCTTCTAATTGGTATGGATATATCTTTTCAACACAAGAAACCTTTATTCTTTTACAAAAAGCAAAGAACAAGAAATGAAGAGCAAGAAAGTTGAAGAACTTTTCTTCTTTTTCTTTTCAATCAATACTTAGTTACTAAGGCTTCTCTTTTGAAAAAGATGTAAATAAAAGCTAGCAAATTAAACAACATCATTTTCTTTATATAGCCAATAACTATGCTAAATAATAGGGGACAAATGAGATATTTAATTTGCTTTATGCTTTAGGGTTAAATAAAAAAGATCATTTTACCCTTTATGATTATATGATTATTTTAATTAAACCTTACATAGTTAAAAGCCCATTTTGACCTTGGTTACCTTTCTCTAACCCCTAAATCCATCACATGGGCTTTAGAGTTGGAGAAAATCTCTAACCCCTAAATTAGCTCTCTCCATTTCACAATTGGGATTGGGCCATTTAGGGTTTAGTCCAAAGCTAAAAATTAATTCTTTCAACTCATCCATAATTTTAATTAATTAAATCCTTCTCATTTATATCATATATAAATTAGGATTTAATTAATAAGACATCATTTTGGATTTAAACTTCAAGACATGCTAGGATCTTTGTAAATTTAATAACAAGTTCAATCATTTTACTAGTAATTAATTAATTAAACACTTTAATTAATTATTATGGTAAACCTTTTATTCTTGGAAGATGAATACTTTTCGGTGTGTTACTTTCTAGGTTCATGTCTAATTAGCAATGGGATCGAGAAAATAATTTTCTCTACTAATGTGAAATCTCTATTTCACCCCTAGTCCCATAAGTTATGAGTGATGCCTAGCATTGCATATCATGACTACCTAATTAGAATGAAAATGAGTGTTTAATAACTTATTCATTTCATGGACCATTGATCATAATTAATGTACACTAAAATCCCTTCATTACGAAATCTCAATCTTAGCTAGGGTCATAGATTTGTCAAACCCTAATATGCGTTGATCATATGTCTATATCTCAATTCTAATTCTTGATAATTTGATTCCTACTAGAAACCCTTTCTAGTGAATCTTTACTACCTTGGTCAAGAATTTAATTATCAAGAATAATCATATAGTATAGGATTTCTTCCTTGTTTATTCAAGTTAATGAATTTTCTCTTGGCGATCACTTACCTCCATACATAATGAATTCACTCTTGGCAATCACTTACCTCCATACATAACTAGTTAAAACTATCATATACCATATACTAATACTTGAATAGCATTAGTATGTAAGTAATAATAAATTCCAACAAATGATGAATGAGATAGAGTGTCCCTCAAGTCAAAGGACTATATGTACAATTATGACCTAGATAATGACTTATTGACTAGCAATAAAACTTCATGTCATCATCATCTAATGTCACAGTTTGATCATTCATCATATGAATATCCATATGTTTGTATCGACAACATTTGTCAAATAGTATGATCTCACTGTCACTATAATCATAAGTATCACATACTGATTATAGATTATAAACAGAGGTGATAGTCTTTCGGAATTAATGATCCCTAGTCATTAATCCTATTACTATAAACATTTTAAAGTATTTATTTAAGAGTGATCGACCATCCATATTCTCAACACTTGAGAATAGATCCTCTTTTCAAAAATACTCATGGACTTCAAATATATATTTAATACAATGGAACAATTTCATTTATAAACATATATTTCATTGCCATTTAGGGATAAAGTTTTATATTTACACAACTTATACATTGCTCTAGGACATACCCTCTAACAAAACTGTGCATTAATTTCTCATTATCTCACTCTACTAGGGATAACCATTAGCTCATTAGGTTAGTGTAAAATAATGGCTAACCTCTAAGACTGCATCCCCAATATTAAGTTTAAAAGAAATTGAAGTTGAATGAGGTTGAAGCACAAATGTAAAGGAATGGTGATCAGGGAGTATGTCATCCAAAACTTTAAAATTGCAATGAAAAATGCTAATCAGGCTAAATCTTAATCGCAACAATGTTATAATGAAAGTCATAATCTAATAATCTACCCTCACATAATTTGGCATTTTCTAAATTAACATCCACCTGCAAAAAATAATCTAATTATTTTCTCTATTACTTGATTCAATTATTATTATTATTATTATTATTATTTAAGATTATTATTATAATATCTATTGAAGCTTGCCTTGACATTGTTTGCTATCGTATTGTTAATCTAGGACCTTAGAATGAGGGTTTTATATAATGATACAGTGTACCGTATCAGTATTAGAATCAGTGTAATGTAATTAGACTGAATTGGTCATTGCTGCCATTAATTTTAAAAAATGATTCGCAAACTTATCTATTTCAACAAGAAATGGAGTATAACATCCAAAATATAATACATTAAATTAATTAATACTTAAATAAGAATAATTTAGCCTAGAAAAATTCAAATTACATAACTATTAATAATAAATCAATCTTATTTTATTAATTCATAAGGGGGTCTTATTTTATTAATTCATAAGGAGAAAAAACCCACCTTATTCAAGATGAATAAGTCGATAAAAAAAATCGCTCCCTATTCCAAGCAAATAAAGCAATATTAAAAAAAATAAAATAAACCATAATATTAATTAATCACCACCAAAAAGAGTGTCGGAGAGGATCTTGATTGTCTTGTCTACTATTAAACTTATTTATAATTTCACTGTTTACTTCAGATGAACATACATCGAACAATGATTGAGTTCTATTCAATG
This sequence comes from Reutealis trisperma, assembly GCA_947687605.1. Lineage (NCBI taxonomy): Eukaryota > Viridiplantae > Streptophyta > Magnoliopsida > Malpighiales > Euphorbiaceae > Reutealis > Reutealis trisperma. The sequence goes on from CANTUT010000407.1 coordinate 161,897, forward strand.
CATTTGCTTCATAGCTTTGATAATCATTGTTTGTCTCTATATGATATATAGTAGAGGGTGGTGGATATGATTTACCTTAATTATCATTTAGATATCTAATATATGAGATGGAAACAAGTGGATTAACATAAGGATGGTTTACTACAAATTCATTATATGCACTTATCAATGTAGAACTACTTTCACCTCCACTTAATTCAAAATTAAAACCATGTAATGTTGGCGTAAAACTTGATAGAGTGTTAAAACTTTCCTTGCAAGGTAAATTTAGGTCTATATGATATCTATGGTTAGCTTGAGTAGTAGGAAAATAATACCCATCACCACCACATGACTACTATTGCCAATATCACCATCACCACCACCACCACCTCCAACATTATCATCATCATCACTGCTGCTGTCACCTCCATCATCACCGCTGCCACTACCGCCTCCATCATCATCATCATCATCATAATCTTCATCACCACTATTTCCACTACCATCACTTGAAGTAGAGTCAACACTATATCTGAAAGGAGGAGTTACACCTAACTCTTACTCGTTAAGATCAATGATAGGACCTTCTTCATCATCTGCTGATGTGTATTTTGCAAGTGTATAGATTGCACAAGTAATATAATAGTGAGTAGAATATCGTTCCATTGGAGACTTAGTGTAAGTACTAGCTCAAATGTCTACTAATGTCTAGTTAATCAAATTGGTGTTTGATAAGAATGATTACAGCTATATTAAAACTAAACTAAAATCCAATTGAAGTAAAATAATAGTAAGAAAAAGGAGATGAAATTAGTGATAAAGGCCCATTCAGGTATTGAATGCCCCTAGCCCCTAATTGTATATCATGAATCACACATCAATCAAATTCATTCCATAAGTTGAATTGGCATTTCACTAAATTAGATAAAAATCTCTCTCGAGTAATTAAATCCATATTTCCCAAGAGGAATGCAAGGAATCTCTTCTCAAGCAAACTCAATTAGGTCATGCATTAGATTCAAGAAACTATCTACCAAAGAAGTCTTGTAAGCTTATCTCTAGTGCCCCAATCAGCCCTCAATCTCTATGAGTGATCAATTCACATAAAGCTATCTCAAAACAATCCCTAATTAACAAGTATGCAATTATCTATTGGCAATTAAGCAATAATAATCATAAAGATAAAACGACTCAAAGAATGATTTAATTGAATAAAAGGTAATTCAATCCTTATAAAAAGGTTTTAAGGTTCATCAATACCCAAATTGGAAAGAATTAGTTCATGGCATACATTGAAATCAAAGAAAGAATTAAAGAACTACGAAATCCCAGACAATTCATAAATAAAGTGTAGAGGAATATTGTTCTTTGATCATCAATCTTTAATAACTTCTTTCCCTTACTATCCTCTCTCCAATCCCTAGACCACCCCCTAACAAATGCTATCAGATCTAGTTTTATATTCCTGAAAATTTAAACTCACACTACTGAACCCGGTTGGGGTTCCAGCCGTGACAATGGAGAACCAAAGAACATAACTTCCCATAGGTGAAACCTTAGCTGTGCCTCCACCCGTGAGAGGCTACTGGATAATTTACTAATTTATTCTTATCACACGGCTGGAATCCTAGCCGTGGCTCAACCCGTGGCAGCCCATGTTCATCCAAAAGTCAGTATTTTGGCTTGGATCTTCACCATTTTGGGTCACATTAGGATCATGGCATCATTTGACACTAGATTAACTAAAAGAACTATGAAAACACTAAAACAAACAAGTTAAACTCAATTGGAGGCATAAAATATATTAAGAACAAAGGCCAAAATATAGTGTTTTTAGCACTTATCGTCTGTATCATTCAATCAGTTAACATCTTCTCCATCAATAATAGGATAGTCTGATTATTCCAACCATGGAGCTAAAGGATCACATGCTTCAAAAATAAAATCCAAGTTTATTGGATTATAACTTTCATCCAACTCTTGCTGAGACTTTCGCATTGTATTTCTTAATTTCAGCTTGATATTATAATGTACATAGACTAAATTATAAATTTTTATACTTTAATTTGTTTCTAGTCTTTGTATGAATGAAGTTGAAGGTGCTCTAATTCCTTTCACAATTTGTTATTGATGTTGTTTGACTCAAAACTTGCATGATAATCTTTTGAAGTTTTGATGTAGACTCTCCAAAATTAATCCACTACTCAGCTACATTGCAATATAAATATATATTTAAAACACAATATGTCACATCCCACTTTTGGAATATAATGGTCCTAGGGCATAGGTGGTTCACCATAAGGACACCGAAAATCTGTAAAACCCATTATCACTATCAAATCTAGTATGATATCATGCTACAACTACCTAAGATCTCAACCTGCATTATAAGATTGCACTTCCAATAATACAACCTTATATCCTTACTTCACTACCATTAATTCTCAACTCACATGTATATAATTTTTTATACATAGATATAATAAATATCTAGTTTACTCCTATGGAGCTCTAGAATGACTAAAACTATAATTATATTAAAAGAAAATATTATGTTTTTGACTTATTCTTAAGAGAAGTATAAAACTCCAGGCTAGCTATCAACTGCAATCCAAATCTTTCTCCCTCTTGATTCAATTTAAAGTCATAGTTTTTGTACACTTCCAAACACTGGTGAGTAGAGAGGGGTGAACTTCTGGTAAAAGCTCAGTGAGTAAAGAAGGCATTTGAGAACATTGAGGTAAATATTAAACTTTATAATATACTTTTAGTTGATAAAAAATCATTAAATGATCTTGAAAATAATATCAAATAGCAACTAATTTGTAATACTTTTGAAAACTAAATTCATATGACTTATAATGTATATGACTTTAAAAAAATTCATTTAGATACAAATAAATTATAATGCGATTCAAATACAAATTCAAGTAACTAATAATACATTCAAACACATTTTTCAAATAGCAAATATTTCATACTATCTTTAAAATCTTATTACATTAGATGAGGGATTTCCCATCAACATTGCACTAATGACAGCTTTTCTTGCAGAGTATTAGTCACACATTTTGTATTACCTTTTAAAACTTTATTTAAATAACACTATATATATAGATAATTTAATTAAAATATACATTTAACAAAAATCTGTATACACTAGATGAGTGTGAAATTTATCATTGCTTCTCATCAACACTACATTAGTGGCAAAGGCTCTTCTTGCAGAGCAATGCCATAATATAAGGTTAGTTAGGCCTTATGGCTAGGGCATTCAAAATCTCTCTTAGAAAAGGTCACATCAATGTGCACAAAGCCTCGTGTTCCCCACACCAAAAAAGGGAATCTCTGCTTGAAAACTTGAAATTCCAATAAAAATAATTCATAGAACATGTGACATTGCACTAACACATAAATTCCTATATAGGAAAAAAATAATAAAATAGTAAATCTTATATCTCTATTCACTAACAAATTTTAGTATCAAATTAAAATAATCTCATAATAGATTACGTAAATATTAATAATCTCATGGTACAAATTTCAATACTTATAAACTTATAAGAAACCTTTATAAACTTATAGATTTGTAAAAAGGTCCCATAGAGCTTATAAACTTATAAATTAAATTTCCAACAATACATTTAGTTTCATGAAGAAATATTATTAGTCATAAAGAATTTTATTAAAATAATAATAGAAAATTTCATTGGTCCTAAACAATAATACTAAAACACCTAAATATTTCATTCTACATATGGATTCACCACTGACCTAGCAATTTTGTTTCTACCGTATTTTGAGATACACTAATCTAAATGAGGTAACTCTTTTTATAAATGAAACTAGACTCATAGAACAATAATTTGTCAATTTTTTCCTTTAACTACTTATGTTTCCCAAAACTTAGGCTGAAACCCCTGCAATCCTAACTGGCCTGCCTACTAAGACAACCCTGATAACTTTCTAATAACTTTAAATTCTTTTATAATTTGGCTAAGCCCTTTTAGTATCACTTAATGAAAATTAATCTTCATTTTCCATGTTTTGAGCTATGTCTGATTCCCATCCTAGGGCCCCTAAAACTGGGCTCCAATTCTTAGCAATACAGTATGACCTATATATTAGGCAACCCTTACTTCCCCTTCCATAAGCCCATTTTATATCATTGTGAGGCCTCACTCAAGCACAGGTCTGATATGCTAAGTGGGATCGAAGTGCTCATTTGGGTTTGAACTCACGATGAAACCCTCGGGTTTAAATAGATTGATTTTGAAAAGAGTTGCCACCTTAATTTTATTTTATTTGGGAAAAGATTAAGGAAAAACCCAAATTGGCTCCAATTAATATTCCAAAGGAAAAGATCACTAGCCTCAAAATCAAAGATGATTCGGGGACTAGGTTTTTGGTTTATTTAGAAAAATGATTAGTTTGGCAAATTTAATATAAAATGACTTAAAACAAATTTCATGAATAGTTTACATAATGTACGAATAATTATAAAATGCATGAACAGATAAATAAATAAACATTCATTTAAAGCAATTAAGTAAAGGAATTAACTTTACAATTTAAATCCAAAATAGGGGATACTTCCTCTAGCCCTTATGGATTCTAGGGAAGTCATACATTTTCCAAAATAATTCCAAAGTAAAAAATAAAGAAAAAGAGAAATAAAACCAACATCATAATAAAGAAAACAAACTAAAAACAAATAGCATAAAGAAAAAGAACTAATTCATAAAAGAATATATAAGAGAAGGATTATTTCTTATTTAAATTGGATTTGATGCTTTAAACAAGCAAACCTACATATCCCTTTTAATGGAAATCAAAATCCATATAGTTTGCCCTTTTTACGAAGGGGTTAGTTTAGCCTAACCATTTTATCATGTTTCAGTTCATTGATTGAAACATGAGTTGATTGATTAAATCAAATTGATTGATTACTGAGTTGTTAATTAGGTCAGGTTTTAATTAACAAGTCAATGCAACAATTCAAATCATTTACCTAGTTGACTAAATCATATTCTAATCAACATGCCTCAAAATAATGAAAGAAAATGATAAAACATACAAAGCAAATGAATAAAAAATGAAAAGAACAATCTAAGCAATCCTAAGGAAAAATAACAAAATAAACAAAACAATACAGAGTAAAAGAAAAATTAAAACAAAACAAAATAGAACAAAAAAATAAAAGAAAGAAAATAAATAACTTACGAGGATGAGGCTTAGGGACGTAGACCGGATGAAGTGGACGACCATATCACAATTCCACCTTCTCAGCTCGGGGGAACTACAACCTTAGAATGGAGACTCGGACAGCATTATTGGAACCCCCTGGACTGATTTGAGGAGAGCTACCTCGAAAGGACCACCCAAATAAAACAAAATAAAATAGAATTTTAAACAAAAAAGTTTGTTCCTTTCAAACCAAACTTTAAAAATATTGATTGCTTTGAAATCAATTAGTTTGATTAAGCAATTCTAAGTTTGGAAATGAGGTAGGGGGATGTTGCTTTTATAAGGAGAGAGCTAAGAGCAAAAATAGCAAACTTTCGATGTGGGATTCGCTTCCCAATGTAGAAAACCACACAAGAGGCATCGACAACTGCACATGGAGGTTTTTGGATAGCTCGAAATCCATGCAAGCAAATGGTAACTGCACAGGACCTATATGGTTCCACACAGGGCCTCTGCAGTTCTACACAGGCTTTGTGCGATTTCACAAAGGGTCTTGCGATCACAGACCACCCTGTGCGGTCTTTATGCCTTTGTATGGCATTTTTTACTCCATTCTTGCTTGTTTTAGATCCGATTTAAGCCTGGTTTGATTCTATGGGTTTGTAATCGAGTACCGGTCATCTGGAGGTACAAATTTTAGAGTTCACAATCAATTCACATCTCAAGCTTCAAATTTGATGTTTTGACCATGTCAAATTTAGGTTATAAGGTTCTCAAAAGCAAGCCTTAAATTTCACCAACCATTTCCTCCAACTTCTGTTTTCCTTCTCTCACACTATTATCCATATTCTCTCACTAAATCTTCTTCAATTGGGTCTTTTTCTCCCTTAATAAACCTATTTTCTTAATTTTTCCCACTTTTCCAAATTCATTCATTATCAATCAATCCATCAAATTCAACAAATCAAGCAACAAAGTACAACACAAATACAAGAATATCAAAAATCAACTAAGTAACTTGATCTTACCTTGGATGAAGCTAAGTTTGGATTTTCTTTGAAATTTTCTTCTTCCTTCTTATTCTTCACATTTTCCTCTCTTCCTTTGGCTTCTCACTCTCTATTTTTTCTTACTTAATAGATTTTTAAGTGATATGGACATAAAAATGATGTTTATCACTTACACCTTATTATATATTTTTCTTTTCTTTTTCTTTTGTTCAATTCTTATGGAATTTTGGCTCAATCACTACTCTTTAATCCCCCTTAGTTGTCTAGCCATCTAGCTAAAATTTTTCCAATTTTTTTCCATTTTTATTTATTTTTATTGTTTAGGTGATAAGTTATCAAGTACAACTCAAGTAATGATGTCCATTTTCTTAATTATTACTAAATTGCTATTTTTAATATATAATTACTCTATTATTGTCTAATAATTTTTTTATTCATTGATTTAGGTCTGTAGTATTATTTTGAATAATTTCTCCATTAATCTTCCCTAAGATAAAATTTTCTAAAATGCCAGAAACCAAAGTCCATTGGTTACCCACATAGTGTACTAATTTTGCTTAGGTATTTTTCATACTCAACTCTAACTTCATTTTTGAGTGTTATTACTTCTAATATTCTCATATTTGCCTAAATTCTCTAAATAAAATATAAAAAATTTTTTAGATTTGAAATTTGTCGACTCACTCTAAATGCCTCGTTTTTCAAGCATGTATTCTTTTTAGGTCATTAGCTCCTAACTTCCTATTTTCCCTCTTGCACTCTCCATTTCATTTGTTTTTATATCAAATCCAATTCATTTAACACTCATCGAATATTCTTTACCTTATTTTATACAATTATGGGCTTGATTTTTGGACCAATACCTCTTTAGTACTTTGATTTTTCACAATTGTCATCTACACTCTTTTGCTCTTATTCTAGTCACTTCCCTTACAACCTCAATACTTACAGTGAGCTCAAAATGGGGTTGTTACACAATAGATTGGAAAAATTGTAATATCTCAACTCAATATATATCATATGTACGTAAGTATATGTGAAGATGTCTATTTAGTTTCGTAATATGTGCCTAACTTAATGATGAACATGTGAATTAAGTTCAAATGCTAAGTGTGTATGTATGAATTTGTTACATTTTTGTAAGATAAGTTGTTAAGTAATTGATATATTAATTTTTATTTATAAGGACTCTAGTAAATGGATGCAAGTGATATTAAAAAAATTAATTAAAATTTATTATAAGTAAGAATGACCTCATACGTTATTAAATAAATATTTTTGAACTTGAAATAGTTTGAATTTAAATATTGTAAAGTAATAATTTTATATGGAAATATTTTTCTTTATTTTTATATTTATATGACATTTAAACTCATAGATATATATGAAGTAAAATTTGAATATTGATATCAATTTGTAGTAATATATTGACATTAAATTAATATCAATTTAAAAATTAAAACTATAAATCTAGAAAACTAGCCCATAAATGGGTAGATTGAAAAAAAAAAAAAAAAAAAAAAAGGAAGAAGAAGAAGAAGAAGAAGATTGAAATGAGAAGAAAGAAAAAGAGGAGAAGAGAGAGAAAAACAACTCTGTTCACTGCCCAAATCACCTTCGATTGTCACAAAATTTCAACCATAAGTAGTTATCACCTTCTCATCACTTTGCTGATACCAAATTTACTAGAAACTGGTATGATCTTTAGGACTGGCTAATGGAAAATTGGGCATTAAGGCTGCCTTTTCTATTTCTCATACTTCCCTACTTCTTTTGTGGAAACTAACACCAAAAATGAACTCAAAAGATCTAAAACCTTGAACTAGAGTGTCCTAACTCAAGGCACCATCCTTAATGGTTAATCAAAGTTAGATTCACTTCGCTAGAGTTGCTAATGAATCTACTTAATCTAGCCACATCTAGTCACTTTCAAGCGACGATATCTATATATTTGAACTCCTCACATCTTAAGCAATCTACTGGTGCCCTAGAACCTTAATTTTGCCATTGTGAAATTTTGCCACCGTTTTATTAATTTAATCCTTCTCATTTATATCATATATAAATTAGGATTTAATTAATAAGAAATCATTTTGGATTTAAACTTCAAGACATGCTAGGGTCTTTGTAAATTTAATTACAAGTTCAATCTTTTTACCATTAATCAATTAAATAAGCACTTTAATTAATTATTATGGTAAACCTTTTATTTTTGGAAGGTGAATACCTTTGGCTATGTGACTTTCTAAGTTCATGTCTAATTAGCAATGGGATTGAGAAAACACTTTTCTCTACTAATGTGAAATTCCTATTTCACCCTTAGTCTTATAAGTCATGGGTGACGCCTAGCATTGCATATCATGATTACCTAATTAGAATGAATATGATTGTTTAATTACTTATTCATTTCATAGACCATTGATCATAATTAACATACACTAAAATCCATTCATTATGAAATTTCAATCTTAACTAAGGTCATGGATTTGTCAAACCCTAATATGCTTTAATCATATGTCTATATCTCGATTCTAGGTCCTGATAAAATTGATTCCTACTAACAACTCTTTCTAGTGAATCTTTACTACCTTGGTTAAGGATTTGATTATTAAGAATAATCAGATAACATAGGATTTCTTCCTTTTTTATTCAAGTTAATGAATTCTCTCTTGGTGATCACTTGCATCCATACATAACTAATTAGAACTATCACATACCATATTCCAATACTTGAATAGCATTAGTATCTAAGTAGTAATAAATTCTAACTGCCAATGAACAAGATACAGTATCCCTCAAGTCAAAGGACTATATGTACAGTTATGACCTAGATGATGATTTATTGACTAGCAATAAAACTCCATGTAATCATCATCTAATGTCACAGATCAACTATTCATCAAATGTATATCCACATGTTTATATTGACAACATTTGTCAAAAGGTATGATGCTCACTATCTCTATAATCATAAGTATCACATACTAATTATAGATTATAAATAGAGGTGATGGTCCTCCAGAATTAATGATGCCCAATCATTAGTCCTATAACCATGAACATTTTAAAGTATTTGCTTAAGAGCGATCAGCCATCCATATTCTCAACACTTGAGAATAGGTCATCTTTTGAAAAATACTTATGGACTTCAAATATACACTTAATATAATAGAATAATTTCATTTATAAACATATATTTTATTTCTATTTAGGGATAATATTTTAAATTTACATAACTTATAAATTGCTCTAGGGCATACCCTCTAATAATCTCCCACCTGCACTAGAGCTAATTAGTGCAATATCTAAGTTCCATCTTCTTAAGATTAAATTCTAATTGTTCATTACTTTGGTGAGTGGATCTGCTATATTTTCAGCTGATGCTATTTTCTGCATGGCTATCTTGCCTTTCCCAATTATTTCTCTAATAATATAATAGCGCCTTTATATGTGTTTGGATTTTTAGCGAGACCTTGGTTCCTTTGCTTAAGCTATAACTCTATTGTTGTCCTAGTAGAGAAGAACCACTAACTTAATGGTAAGAACCACTCTAAGTTCTATTACAAACTTTTGAATCCAAATAGCTTCTTTTGCAGCATCAGATGCAGCAATATACTCGGCTTCTATGGTGGAATCTACAGTAGTTGATTGCTTGGAACTTTTCTAGCATATTGCTCCTCTATTACAATTGAAAACAATTCCAAAGATAGATTTTCTATCATCAATATCTGATTAGAAGTCAAAATCTGTAAACCCATCTATCCTCAAATCACCTCCTCTATATATCAAAACTAAATCCTTAGTTCATCTTAAGTACTTAAGGATAGCTTTTTCAGTAGTCTAGTGATCTAATCCTAGATGGGATTAAAATCTGCTAGTCAAACTAACAGCATATGCAATATCTAGCCTAGTACATAACATAACATACATTAGGCTTCCAATTGCTAAAGCATATAGAACCTTAGCCATATTTACCATTTCTTCAAGTGTCTTGGGAGACATAGCCTTAGAAAGGTGGATACCATGCCTCATAAGTAACAATCCTTTCTTGGAATCTTGCATGTTGAATAGTTTCAACACCTTTTTCAAGTATTGACTTTGAGAAAGCCCTATCATTCTTTTCAATTTATCTCTATAGATATGAATTCTAAGAATATAGGTAGCTTCTCTAACTCCTTCATGGAGAGTTTTGGATAGCCAAACTTTTATAGTTGTTAACATACCAACATCATTTCCAATTAATTGTATATCATCCATATATAAGACAAAAAAAAGTGAGTGCACTCCTGCTAACCTTCTTATACATATAAGGCTCATTTTTGTTCTTGATGAAATTAAATGATTTAATTGCTTCATCAATATGATGATTCTAGCTTCTTAAAGCTTGCTTGAGACCATAAATGGATCTTTTAAGCTTACATACTTTGGAATAATCTTTAGTTTCATAACCTTTAGGTTGTTCCATAAATATGTCTTTCTCAATGTTACCATTAAGAAATGTGGTGCTGACATCCATTTGTCAAACCTCATAGTTATAGTGTGCTGCTATAGCTATTAAAATCCTATTAGATTTAAGCATGGCTACAAGCGAAAAAGTTTCCTCATAGTCAATACCTTGCCTTTGATGAAACCCTTTTGTTACTATCCTAGCTTTAAATGTCTCTACGTTTCCATCTGTGCCAATCTTTCGCTTGAAAATCCATTTGCATCATATGGGTACTATAACCTCAGATGGATCAACAAGTTCCTAAACTTGGTTAGCATATATGGAATCCATTTTAGATTTCATAGCTTCTAGCCATTTTAAGGAATCTATATCTGATATAGCTTGCTCAAAAGTAGTAGGATCATCACCATAATCAACTTCTACATGGATTAATAACCCTTGCACATTACCATGAAGAAATCCATATCTCTATAGAGGATGAGATATTCTACTATATCTCCAAGGTTCTTGTATAGAAATATCATTAACTGGTATTAACTCATCACGAGATTGATCAATATCCATTTGATCATTTTGTTGAATTTCATCGGATGACCCCTCATCCAATATTATCTTTCTTCCTTTGCCACCTTCTTAAAGAAATTGTTTCTCAAGAAATATGACATCCCCACTAACAACAATTGTTTGCTTAGAAGGAAGATAGAAATAATATCCTAAACTGCTTTTAGGAAATCCAACAAACCTACCCTTTATAGATCTTTCTTCTAATTTATCTCTTTATAGACCTTTCTTCTAATTTATCTGTCTTTAGCTTTTTAATGTGTACTGGACACCCCCAAATCTTAACATGTTTAAGACTTGGTTTCCTATTATACCATATCTTATATAGAGTAGTAGGAACATATTTGGAAAGAACTCTGTTAAGGATATAAATGGCAATTTGCAATGCAAATCCCTATGAGGAGATAAGCAAGTCGATATAGCTCATCATTGAGCACAACATATCTAATAAAGTGTGATTTCTCCTTTCAGACACACCATTTAACTATGGTGTTCCAAGAGAAGTTAATTGTGATATAATGCCATGTTCTTTAAGGAAATCTTTAAACTCAATACTTAGGTATTCACCTCCTCGATCTGATTGTAGGATTGTAATACCTTTTCTTGTTTGTTTCTCAACTTCACTTTTGAATTCTTTGACTTTTCAAAGAATTCATATTTATAATTCATTAAATTTAAATATCCTAACCTTGAAAAGTCATTTGTAAATGTAATGAAATATAAATATCCACCCCTTGCCATTTCACTAAATGGACCATATACATCACTATGTATAAGTTATAAAACTTCTTTGGCTCTTTCATTTTATCCGACAAAAGGTGATCTAGTCATCTTGCCTTAGACACAAGACCCACAAATTGAAGTAGGTTCACCACCTAAAGGGTTAAGGATCCCCATTTTCTCCAATTTTGATATCCTATCTTCGGCAATATGACCTAGTCTAAGAAGCCAAATATGTTTTGAACTAAGAGTTAATTTTATCATGGTATTTATATTACTTATGCTTGGAGTTGTATTATTATTACCATTATCTAAATAATAAAGACCATCAAGTACATAACCCATACCAATGATTCTATTACAATAATAGATAATACAAACATCTTTCTTAAATAAGAGTTCATAACCCATACTAATCATACTAGTTATAGAAATGATGTTTTTATAGGCATTAGGAATGCACAAAACATCTTTTAGTAATAATACATAATAAAAAAGATAAGTCAATCCAATGGCTTTGGCCACAACACTTGCTCCATTTTCGAGCTTTAGGATCACCTCCCTTTTTTCCAAGCTTCTACTGCTTGTCATTTTCTACATGGAAGTACAAATATAAGAACTTACACTACTATCAAGTATCCAAGCCTTGGATGAACCATGTGAAATATTGGAAATCAAATAATTAAAAGACATACCTTCAAAGGCTTGTCCTTCCCTTTGTTCTTTTTCTTGCTCTTTAAGGATTCCAAATACTTTAGGCAACTTCTTCTCCAATGTCCACTTTGGACACAATAGAAACACTTTCCACTACCATTTGAAGCTGCCTTTGTGGACTTGTCTTTGGTTACTCTAACACTTGGCTTAAGTTTAGAGTCTTTCTTTTTGCTTTTCTTCTTAATAGTCTTGCTACTAGAAGAAGCAACAAGAGGAACCTCCTTACCTTTGCCTTTCATGGAATTTTATGCAGTCACAAGACTATTATGTGATTTGGTAAGAGTGCATTCCATCTTATTCATATGAAAGTTCATAATGAAATTATAGAAGGAATCAGTAGGGATTGTAAGATCAAATCCGTTTGAAATTTGGAATCCATGGTAAAATCCAAATTCTCCAATTGCTCAATGAGCCTGATCATCTTATGAACATGTGACCCAACCTTCTCTCCCTCTTGTATCTTAGTTTGGAACAACTACTTCGATATCTCATATCTAGTAGCTCTACTTTCTTCTCCATATAGCTCATGCAAATGGATAAGAATGTCCCTAGCCTTGTGAATCCTCAATTTTGCACCCTCATCATCCAACCGTAGCTTTTGCACCTACTGAGTTTAACGCACTACACAAAACCGTTAAATTTTTTAGCCTTCAATTACATTGCTACTAGATATCCAAATTTCCTAAACTCTCTATACCAACCAATATTTGGAAAAAAAAAAAAAAAAAAAAAAAAAGCCCAATGGTCCTGCCAACTCCTTCGGTGGCGCGGGGCCCACTGCCCTTTTTGCTGTTCCCAAAATGCCCCTATTTGATTTTTTACCTTTTTTTTTTATAGCCCTACCCTTTTAGTCTTTTCACTTTTCCACTTTCCAAACTACCCTCATCCACTTTTCTTATAAATACCTCCCTCCACTTCTCATTTCTACACACCTCTTAAGTTAGTATTAATGATTATCTACTAATTCCTCCTTTTTTCTCCCTCCAACCACTCTCTAATTAATTAATTAATCTTTTCAATTAATTAATTATCTCACCCTAACCAAGTTAATTAATTTTTTAATTAACTAAAATTCTTTTTTAATTAAAATTAATCACTTAATTAATTAATTAATTAATATTTTTAATTAATTAATTAATCACTTTTTCCAAAATCAAATTAATCCTTTTTCTCAATCCACCTTTCATCCAAATTAATTAATTAATCTTTTTAATTAATTAATCCATCTATCCTTTTCATCATATTAATTAGTTAATTAATCTTTTTAATTAATTAATTAATCTCCCAATCAGTCCAATCACCCGGTCCTGATAAAACGGAACTTCGATATGGTAAAACCCTCCGCCCACCAAAAGCCAAGGTATCAGTCTTTTCCTCTCAAGCCCAAATCAAATCAATTAATCTGATCAACCCTAAACTCCTCTACTTAATCATGGAATGAACTATGTGGGTTTTGATCCCTATTCAATGGGGTATGTAGGCATGTTTGGAATATAAATCCAAATCCCAAACAATCTCTTTTCCTTTTTTTTTATTTCATTTTAATTTTCTCATTGCACTCATACCATACTCATGCATTAATCATGTTATTATAAGTTGTCATATAATATTTGTCATTCATGAAATTAATTTTTAAGTCAAATTAAACTTAAGAGCTAAATTTTGATTATTTAAAACCAAAAACCTAGTCCATGAACTCAACTTGGTTCATTGCTAGCGATTTTATCCATGGGCAAATTAAAGTAAAAATTAATAAATTGGAGTCAATTTGGGTTTTTTCCTTAATATTTTTCCAACTAAATAAAATTAAGGTGGCAACTCCTAAAATCATTTTCAAAATCTACCATATTCGAACTCGAGGGTTCCATAGTGAGTCTAAACCCGAATGAGCATCCTGATTCCCTCTAGTGGATTGGGCTGGTGCTTGGGGCAAGGCCTCATAGCTGGCAACTCCACTGGGGATTAGTTGCCACCTTTTTAAAAAATAAAAAGGAAAATAAAAGGATTATTATTTGGTTAAGGAAAATTTTTTCCAAAATAATTTTCATTTGGCTCATTTAGTATAATTTGACTTTCATGCATCACTCTGCATAATAAAGGCTCCTTGCCTAACCTTAGCTTTAGGAAAACTCTTGGATGGTGAGTAGCATTTGCTTGACAACTCTCTTTGAGTATGTTAGGAGATAGCGAAAGTATTCCACCCCGCGATGAATCCCTGATCATTTTGATGGTGTAACGAGCAATCAGTACTGTTGGACCCATACGAGACTCCTTGCCTCATATGTGGTTAGGTGTATTGATGCTCTAGTGGGACAGGGACCCTTAATCAAATCACCCTTCACCCTTATGCATATAGTTGCCCTAGCCTTTGACCTTAGATTCCATGTACTATAATAATCAATACTCTTGCATATTCCTAAAACCTTTTTCGGCTCGTATCAGGTCATGATCGTGCATACATAACATGGGAAACTTGACAAGGTAAAACATGTCAAAGACCTAATGATAACTCTATACTTTTAGAGTTATTTTATTTATTTAAATTCAAATTTTAGCTCAGTTCTCGAGAATGCAATAATATTATTACTTATTTTTAGAAATAAATAGTTTTATAATTTATAAATAAATTATAATATATTTTTAGTATTTTTATTTTATTTTTGTAGATCAAAATGATGTCACAACGAAGCAGTAATGTCATGACTCAGGTGATGATATCATTTTATAAATGATGCAAACAATGATGTCATTTTATAAATAATGCATGCAATGATGTCATAAAATTAATGATGCAAGAGATGATGTCATGAAATTAATGATGTAATCAATGATGCAACAATGTTGAAAATGAAGATGGAATTTGCCTATAAATAGGCATTACCTCCCTTCTCCAAAATCACAACTCAAAGTAGAAAAAAATAGATGTAGAGAGAGTTACATATATTTTCTTATAGTAGATTTCTTTTATTGTTATTTTAATCAAGAAGAGGAGTTTTTGGAGCTCGAGTTCATCAAAGATTGTATCTCAAAACAAGTTCTTCCTAAACTTTATTCTTGAATTTAATTATAAGTTGTTATTATTTTTGTTATTTTGATTGTTAATTTAATTATTTCTTGTTGTTATTATGTTTGTTATTTTGATTGTTAATTTAATTATTTCTTATTGTTATTATGTTTGTTATTTTGATTGTTAATTTAATTATTTCTTCCTTCTCAATTATGAATAGCTAAATTTATTTTTCTAGGATTTAGATGTAATCTTTTGATTTGCATATGATTATTTATATTTAATTGATTGGGTTTGATTGTTGGAATTAATCTTTTATCTTAAAACTTAATGCTTGTAATTAACTGGCCATTAATTGCATGATTTAAGATATTGTGTGAAGTAGCAAGAGTGGAAACACAATATTATTTCATTAGGATAATTGACCTAGGGAATGTATTGCTTAGAGATAAGAATACTCCTTTGTGATTGTTAAAGGATTTCCATAAAACTTAATGGGTTTGTGTTAATTGCTTATGATCATGAGAGTAGACACAAGGTTAATATGAGCACATATGTTGTATCTTGAGAGAGAACATCATATAATTTAGGGAAACCTAATCATTAATTCTAGCAAAAATAATCCAATCTAAAAAATATAAAGTAATCATAGGTAATCAATTGATGAATTCTAAATCCTAGGCCTTTAATCTTATTTCATATTATCATCATTTATTTACTTGAATTTTACTTTAGCTTAAAATATGAATTCTCATAATTGATTTTCTAAATAATAGAGTAATCTTAGAATTAGTACTTGTCAACCCTTCCCTATGGATTCAACACTATATTTGCACACTATTACTTAGCACGACATATATACTTGCAGAAATCACGCAACAAGTTTTTGGCGCCGTTATCAGGGAAGGCAATTTTTGACAATATTAATATCATTGATATATTCTATTACTTTAGACACATTGATTTATTTTTAAAACTGAATTTTTATTATTTTACAGCTCATATAGGTGTTCATGAGAAATGATCCTGAAGCAATTTTAGAGGAATTGGATCCTAAAATTGAGCGAAGGTGTAAGGCTTTAACCAAAGCCAAAAAGGAGAGACTTAGAAAAGAAAAAGCAGACAAGGCCAACAAGCAAGAGGCTTTGGAAGAAGGAGCAGAATTTGAGCAAGAAACTGTTAAGGAAGGACTTAAATAAGTGGTATCGAAGAAAACAAGTGAATATAATGGTGAAGTTTCAAAAGAAGATACTCCAATAAATCAAGCTGAAGAAGAAAAAGAAGAGGAGGTATCTAAACCTTCACAAGTCAAGCCTTATACACATCTCATGTATGCATTTCTTGGTCCTAATGATACTTTACCTGTGATTGTGAATGTAAACTTGAATGATGTTCAAATTGAGAAAACATTGAGAATTTTGAGGGAAATTAAATTAGTAGTAGGTTGGAATATTTCTGACATTAAAGGGATTAGTCCAACTATTTGCATGCATAGAATTCTAATGGAGGATAACCACAAACCTGTAATTGAACATCAACGTAGGTTGAATCCAAACATGAAAGAAGTAGTTAGGGCTAAGACTACTAAATTATTAGATGCAGGAATAATTTATCTCATTTCTGATAGCTCTTGGGTTAGTCCTGTGCATGTAATGCCTAAAAAAGGTGGGATGACTGTTTTGAAAAATGATAATAATGAATTGATTCCCAATAGGACTGTAACATGTTGGAGAATGTGTATTAACTATAGAAAACTGACTAATGCTACCCGAAAGGATCACTTTCCTTTACCTTTTATTGATCAAATGTTAGAAAGGCTTGTAGGTGATGCATATTTTTGTTTTCTAGATGGTTATTCAGGGTATTTTCAAATTCCTATTGCTCCTGAAGATCAGGAAAAGACCACTTTTACATGTCCCTATGGTACTTTTGCATATAGAAGAATGCCCTTTGGTTTGTGTAATGCCTCTGCTACTTTTCAATGTTGCATGTTGTCTATTTTCTCTGATTTTGTTGAGAAGTCCATGGAGGTCTTCATGGATGATTTTACTGTGTATGGTTCTTCATTTGATGCATGCTTAGAAAACTTGAGAAAAGTTTTGCAATGTTGTGTTGAGTGCAATTTAGTGCTAAATTGGAAGAAGTGCCATTTTATGGTACAAGAGGGAATTGTTTTAGGGCATAAAATTTCTCAAGTAGGAATTGAGGTAGATAGGGCAAAGGTAGAGACTATTGAAAAATTGCCTCCACCTACCAATGTAAAAGGGATAAGTAGTTTTCTTTGCCATACCGATTTTTATCATCGGTTTATGAAAGATTTTTCTAAAATTGCTAAGCCTCTTTGTGATTTGCTTAATAAAGATGCTAGTTTTGATTTTAACCAAGAGTGCTTGAGTGCTTTTGATAGGTTAAAGAAAGCTTTGATTTCAGCTCCCATTATTGCATCTCCCGATTGGAGTTTGCCATTTGAAATCATGTGCGACGCAAGTGACTTTGCAATTGGAGCTGTCTTAATCTAAAGAAAGGATAAAAAGGTACACGTGATATACTACACCAGCAAGATCTTAAATGATGCACAGAAAAATTATGCAACTACTGAAAAGGAGATGTTGACAATGATAGTGGCGATAGAAAAATTTTGCTCCTACTTGGTTGGGTCAAAAGTTATAGTCTTCACAAACCATGCAGCAATTAGGTACCTAATGTCCAAGAAAGATGCCAAACCTAGATTGATTAGATGGGTACTTTTGCTTCAAGAGTTTGACTTAGAAAGCAAGGACAAGAAATGAGTAGAGAATGTGGTTGCAGACCATTTGTCTAGATTGGAACGAGAGCGAACAGCTGAAGATGATGAGCCAGACAATGATTATTTTCCAGAGGAGCAGTTATGGGTAGGGAAGGGATCAACTCCATGGTTTGCTGATTTTGTCAATTACTTGGTGAGTGGAATCATTCCTAGTGATTTTTCTTATCATCAAAAAAAGAAATTTCTTGCAGATGTGAAGTATTATTTCTGGGATGAACCATTACTTTTCAAGTATTGTGGAGATAGGATGATCAGAAGATGCACGCCAGAGGAGGAAATTCCAAGCATTTTGGAGCATTGTCACTCTAAGGAAAGTGGAGGGCATGCAAGCACAGATAAGACAGTTGCAAAGGTATGGCAATGTGGTTTTTATTGGCCTTCTATGTATAAGGATGCTAAAAACTTTGTGATGTCTTGTGATCATTGCCAAAGAATAGGGAACACAACTAGAAAGCAAGATATGCCACTTAATAGGATTTTAGAGGTTGAAATATTTGATGTTTAGGGGATTGATTTCATGGGACCATTCCCTTCATCCCTAAACAATCGATATATTTTGGTAGCAATCAACTATGTGTCGAAGTGGGTTGAAGCAATTGCAAGTGCCACCAATGATTCTAGAGTTGTGCTAAGGTTTATTAAGAAAAATATTTTTTCTCGATTTGGTGTTCTGAGAGCCATTATTAGTGATGGAGGCTCCCATTTTTGTAACCGGGCTTTTGACGCTTTGTTAAAGAAAAGTGGAGTCAACCATAGAGTAGCCACTCCATATCATCCTCAAACGAGTGGTCAGGTGGAAATTTCAAATAGAGAATTGAAGAATATTTTAAAAAAGACAGTGAATAACTCTAAGAAGGATTGGGCACTCAAATTAGACAATGCTCTGTGGGCGTATAGGACTGCTTTCAAGACCCCAATTAGTATGTCTCCATACCGACTTGTCTTTGGTAAAGCATGTCACTTACCTGTGGAGCTCAAACATAAAGCTTACTGGGCAATAAGAAAGTTGAATATGGATGTGGAAGCTGTTGGTCGCAAGAGGTTACTTCAATTGAGTGAGCTTAAAGAGATACGGCTGGAAGCTTATGAAAATGCCAAGATTAATAAAGAGCGCACCAAACGTTGGCATGACAAACACATCCGTAAGAGGCACTTCGAAAAAGGCCAATAGGTATTACTTTTTAACTCACGTTTGAAACTTTTTCTAAGAAAGTTGAAATCCAGATGGTCAGGACCATTTCAAGTAGTGAAGGTATATCATCATGGAGCTATGGAGCTGCAAAACAATGCGGGAGAAACATTCAAAGTAAATGGACAATGCCTTAAACCTTATTTCAGTGGAGATTTGGTGGAACAAGGGATAGTTTACTCCTTAAAAGAGGCCAGGTGATCAAAATTCTAAGAAAGTTTAGCTAAAAACTATAAATTAAGCGCTTTTAAGAGGCAACCCAAATTTCTAACTTCTTTATTTATTTATTTATTTTCTATTTTTCAAAATAAAAAAATTTTAAAAAAAATACAAAAATACAAAAAAAAAATTTGTTTTCTGTGATTAGTTTCTCATACTTGCTTTTAGTTGTTTCATAATGTTTTATAGGAAACAAGGAAGTGGAATGCACATCCTGCTTATAATTTGGAATCCACTTTTCTACAAGAGGTAGTATTTTCTTTCTTTTGGTTTGTTTCTTTGACATTGAGGACAATGTCAATTGCAAGTTTGGGGGAGGTTTAGTTTGTTTTTTATTCATTTATTTTGTGTTTTAATGAATAAATTAAAAAAAAATTAATAAAATATGCTTATGTTAAATAATTTGATGAAAGGCTAATGATTGATTATAATTAGTATTTATGGACAATTTATTAAAGTATTTTAGGTTAAGCAATTATTTTGGGGTAAGAAATTAACTTTTATTAAGATTATGTTTTGCTTAGCTTTGTATTATATTGATTGCATTGAATTTGTGTATGCTTACTTAGAGAGGGCTTCTACACATTTTTATCTTCATTTGCTTCACCTATCTTAGAACATGTTTTTGCAAACTTTTAAGGCGAAATTTTGAATTCATTTTGAAAGAGAGATATGATTTAGGTATTGTTTGTTTAGCTTGTTACTTATATCCACCCTTATTTTAATTTTTCCCTAGTTTACCCCTTTGTGCCTTGTTAATTTTAGCTTTCTTTTCTTTGTTAATTAACGTTAATTGTTATCTTTCACCCTATTTGTGAGATTATTTTGTCAAGTTTACATTCTAATGAAGGAAAGG
Source organism: Reutealis trisperma (assembly GCA_947687605.1). Lineage (NCBI taxonomy): Eukaryota > Viridiplantae > Streptophyta > Magnoliopsida > Malpighiales > Euphorbiaceae > Reutealis > Reutealis trisperma. The sequence goes on from CANTUT010000407.1 coordinate 182,595, forward strand.
GAATTATTGAAGTTTTAAAAGAAAATAAGAATCTCTAATAACTGAGAGTATTATTCATTTAAAAGACCACCTTCTACTTAAAATAAGTTTGGGAGAAAGCAAAAAAATTAAATTAAATAAAAGTTAGTAATTCTTGCTTATCCTTAAATGATGTTGTTGATGAAAAAAGAAGAAGAAGAAGAAGAAAAAGAAGAAGAAGAAGAAGGGAGCTTAAAAGAAGAAAACATTGAAGAAGAATGGTACTTAAGATAAAAGGGATCCTTCATTAACAAAATTCCTTTATTTGAGCTATTGATTTTTGTAAACTTGGTATAATTATCTTACTTTTGTTCATTTAGCCTTTTCTTTATTTAACCAAAATACCTTGTGTTAACCCCATTACAAGTCTAGTCAAGACCTATTGATCTCTCTTGATTTATGAATTCCATTAGTGGAGATTGTTTGCATTAACATGCTTATGAGATTTGTACATCTAATGTATATCTTTTGATAGAGGCATTTAAAGATATCAGTGTGTATATGCCTATCTGAAGTGCAACAATTTCTTTGCAGTTGATTTAATGCATGGTTATTTAAGGCATGATTAAGATGAGAATTATTTTGAACCTGAGATAAAAGCTTGACTTGCAATACTATTGATATGTTGTTTGTAAATATTAATTTCTTGAGACCTAAAAAAATTCAACATAAGCATTAGAAGATTTTTTTTTTTTTTTGTGGTATTTTATTATTCTCTGAAATAAATAGTTAAAAGTTTAGAGTTTTATAGGTGTTTGTGGGTATCACCGCTAGAAGCCCTCACGAGACTATAACTCGTCCTCTATGAGACACCTAGGGGTTTAAAGGCTTATTGCATACACTAAATGCAATCATAATTTCCTACGAAAGTGGACTAGTTTAGGTTTTGAAATTTCTTTTGCTTGAGGACAAGCAAAAACTTAAGTTTGGGGTTGTGATAACTCTATATTTTTAGAGTTATTTTATTTATTTAAACTCAAATTTTAGCTCAGTTCTCAATAATGCAATAATATTATTACTTATTTTTAGAAATAAATAGTTCTATAATTTATAAATAAATTATAATATATTTTTAGTATTTTTATTTTATTTTTGCATATCAAAATGATGTCACAATGAAGCAGTAATGTCATGACTCAGGCGATGATGTCATTTTATAAATGATGCAAACAATGATGTCATTTTATAAATGATGCATGCAATGATGTCATAAAATTAATGATATAAGAGATGATGTCATGAAAATAATGATGTAATCAATGATGCAACAATGTTGAAAATGAAGATGGAATTTGCCTATAAATAGGCATTACCTCCCTTCTCCAAAATCACAACTCAAAGTAGCAAAAAATAAATGTAAAGAGAGTTACATATATTTTCTTAGAGTAGATTTCTTTTATTGTTATTTTGATCAAGAAGAGGAGTTTTTAGAGTTCGAGTTCATCGAAGATTGTATCTCAAGACAAGTTCTTCCTAAACTTTATTCTTGAGTTTAATTATAAGTTGTTTGTTATTTTGATTGTTAATTTAATTATTTCTTATTGTTATTATGTTTGTTATTTTGATTGTTAATTTAATTATTTCTTCCTTCTCAATTATGAATAGCTAAATTTATTTTTCTAGGATTTAGATGTAATCTTTTGATTTGCATATGATTATTTATATTTAATTGATTGGGTTTGATTGTTGGAATTAATCTTTTATCTTAGAACTTAATGCTTGTAATTAACTGGCCATTAATTGCATGATTTATGATATTGTGTGAAGTAGCAAGAGTGAAAACACAATATTATTTCATTAGGATAATTGACCTAGGGAATGTATTGCTTAGAGATAAGAATACTCCTTTGTGATTGTTAAAGGATTTCCATAAAACTTAATGGGTTTGTGTTAATTGCTTATGATCACGAGAGTAGACATAAGGTTAATATGAGCACACATGTTTTATCTTGAGAGAGAATATCATATAATTTAGGGAAATCTAATCATTAATTCTAGCAAAAATAATCCAATCTAAAAAATATAAAGTAATCATAGGTAATCCACTGATGAATTTTAAATCCTAGGCCTTTAATCTTATTTCATATTATCATCATTTATTTACTTGAATTTTACTTTAGCTTAAAATACGAATTCTCATAATTGATTTTCTAAATAATAGAGTAATCTTAAAATTAGTACTTGTCAACCCTTCCCTGTGGATTCGACACTCTATTCGCACACTATTACTTAGCACGACCTGCATACTTGCAGAAATCGTGCAACAAGTTTTTGGATCGATGGTCCATTACCCCAAAATACCTCACACACTCATCTTATCAACATATAAACTCGGTGACCAACCATGTGGAGGGAATCCTTTTCCCAACACACCTTCACATTCATGCCATTTTAATTATGTACACTTACCCTTTTTTCTATCTATTTTTTGTTTAAAGGTACCAATGGCCAACACCTTTAACTTCAACCAAGACACTATGAGCACTTTCTTTACTAGCCTCCTCAAGAAACAAGAGGAAACTTTTCAAGCTACACTCACCACCGCTCTTCAGACCTAAGATGAAACTTTCACCAATGCTCTCAATGCCTCGTCTGCTATCTTTACTGATGCCCTCAACTCCCAACTCCAGTCGATCATCAATGAGGTCAAGGAAATGACTAATGCCACTGTCACTCCCCTTCCTGCTCATGTTGAGCTTGTATCTACCCAAGATGGGACTAGCCATGCCCAACCTTTAGTCCTCCCACTATCAATCTCACTGACGATGGGAAAGCACCTGAAACTCCAATCTCTCTTGTCATGGACTTGAATGTAACCACTCCCTCTCCCACTGCAAATCCTTTTCAACGTGGAGATTTTTCTATCTTTCTCAAAGGTAAGAAATTGATGGAGAAAATTAAGGCTATGGAGAGAACACTTAAGAACATCAAAAAGCACAAAGACATGATAGATGTTGACTCCTTCGCTCTCTTCCCAAGTGCGCGAGTTCCCCCAAAATTTAAGATGCTGGTTATGGATAAGTTTAATGGCACCACATGCCCCAAAACTCACCTTAAGATGTTGTGAGGCCTCGCCCGAGCATCGGCTCAATCCGCTAGAGGGAATCAGGATGCTCATTCAAGTATAAACTCATGATGGAACCCTTGGGTTCAGATTTGGTTGATTTTGAAAATGATTTTGGGAGTTGCCAACCTAATTTATTTTTTAATGGGAAAATTAAGGAAAAACCCAATATGACTCTAATTCATTAATTTTTAATTAATTACCCAAGGACAAAATCACTAGTCTCGAATCAAGTTGAGCTCATGGACTAGATTTTTGGTTTTAAATAACCTAAATTTGACTCTTAGTTTAATTTGACTTAAAAATTGGATTTCATGAATGACTTTTATAAGATGATATTAAAGAAAATGCATGAATATGGCATAACATGAACGCACAGTGAAAAAAAATCCACAAATTAATTAAAAAAAGGGGAAAGGGGATTGATTGAGATTTGGATTTGAGGTTTGGATTTAGATTCCAAATATGCCTACATACCCCATCGAATGAGAATCAAAAATCATGTAGTTTGTTCCACGATTAAGTGGAGGGATTTAAAGATTGATTGGATTGATTGATTTGAATTGGGTTTGAGAGAAAAATGCTAATACCTTGACTTTTAGTAGGCGGAGGGTTTTATTGAACCAAAGTTTCATTTTATTGGGACCAGATGATTGGATTGAATGAGAGATTAATTAATTAATTAAAATGATTAATTAACTAATTAACATGATAAAAAGGGTAGATGGATTAATTAATTAAAAAGATTAATTAATTAATTTGGATGAAGGATAGATTAAGAAAAAGGATTAATTTGATTTTTGAAAAAAAAAAAAAGAATGATTTTTTAAAAAAATGATTAATTAATTAAAAAGATTAATTAATTAATTAATTGAGTGATTAATTAAAAAAGAGTTTTAGTTAATTAAAAAGATTAATTAACTTAATTAGGGTAAGGTAATTAATTAATTAAAAAGATTAATTAATTAATTAAAGAGTGATTGGAGGGAGAAGAAGAGAGAAATTTAAGGATAGCAGTCTACTCAAATTCAAGGGGTAAAGAGAAACGAGGAAATGGGGGACCTATTTGTAGGCAAATATGGCTGAGGGTAGTTTAGGTATTGAAAATGTGAAAAGACAATGAAGGGTAGGGCTAGAAAGGGATGAAAATTAGACTGGAAGGGGTAAAAGGGTCATTTCTTGTGCAAGAGGGGGGCCCACTGGCATCAGAAGGCTGCAATGCCCTATGCGGCACCGCATCAGGTGCCTATGGCATGCCGTACATAGGGCATGCAGCACCGCACAGCTCTGATGCGGCGCCACATGCCTGTCGTGCAGCATGCCACGTGGCATTGACACATTTTTTGAGATCTTTTTTTTAAAGAGATTGATTGGTATGAAGTTTAGGAAATTTGGATGTCCGGTAGCAATGTAATTGAAGGCTAAAAAATTTTCTTTTAGGGGCAGCATCGTAACGGGTCTGCGTGGCGCATTAAACTTAGCAGGTGCAAAAGCTGCGATTGGATGATGAAGGCGCAAAATTGAAGGTTCATAGTTGCCCCCTCATCATAATTGGCTTTGAACAAAAGGTGATTCTGATGATAGTGAATGTTGGGAAGAGGTGCCATGTCAGACTCTGGGCTTATGTGTTCTTGGCAAATCCTTTGGGAAGAGGCCTTCTAGGATTAATGAGATTTTATCAATGGCTATTAGTTCGGCCTTGACGTTGGATGCGAGAATGGTCTTGGTGAATTTCAATCAAGGCTATTTGTCTGGCCTTAATATTGGAGATGAGGAAGGTTTATTAAATTTCAATCAAGGCTATCTATCCGGCCATAATATTGGAGGACAAAAAAGGTTTGGTGAATTTCAATCAAGGCTATTTGTCCAGCCTTAATATTGGAGATAAAGAAGGTTTGGTGAATTTTAATCAAGGCTATCTATCCGGCCTTAATGTTGGAGGATAAAGAAGGTTTGGTGAATTTCAATCAAGGTTATCTGTCCGACCTTAACATTAGAGATAAAGAAGGTTTGGTGAATTTTAATCGAGACTATCTATCCAGCCTTAATGTTAGAGATAAAGAAGGTTTGGTGAATTTCAATCAAGGCTGAATATTGGAGATAAAGATGAACTAAGGTAAATCTCAGTCAAGGCTATCTATCCGACCTTAATGCTAGAGGTAAAGAAGATTTAGTAAATTTTGATAAAGGCTATCTGTTTGGCCTTAATGCTAGAGGTAAAGATGATTTGGGTAAAAAAGGTAGAAAGTGGAACCATATAGATGTCTAGGTGATCATTTTTAGACATTTATGGGTGAAATTGATAGATTTGGGTAAAAGATATGGAAACTGAAACCATATAAATGTCTAGGTGACCATTTCTAGACATTTATGGGTGAAATTGATAGATTTGGATAAAACAGATGGAAAATGAAACCATATAGATGTCTAGGTGATCGTTTCTAGACATTTATGGGTGAAATTGATGGATTTGGACAAAAGAAATGGAAAAAGGAACCACATTGATGTCTAGGTGATCGTTTCTAGACATTTATGGGTAGAGTTGATGGATTTGGACAAAAGAGATGGAAAAAGGAACCACATTAATGTCTAAATGATCATTTTTAGATATTTATGGGTGAAATTGATGGATTTGGACAAAAGAGATGGAAAAATGAACCCAAATTGATGTCTAGGTGATTGTTTTTAGACATTTATCAGTGGAATTGATGGATTTGGACAAAAGAGATGGAAAAAGGAACCACATTGATGTCTAGGTGATCATTTCTAGACATTTATGGGTGGAAGAGAATTTTGGACAAAATAATTTAGTGAAAGGAGAGCCTCGACTTGTGGTGAGTTAGCTCGAGAGATCTTAACAAGATTTTGATAAAAGGAGAGCCTCAGCTTATGGCGAGTCAACTCAAGAAATTCTAACAAGATTTTAATTGCTCCAAAGAAACTTGGGCTTCTGACTGTAAGGGGTTGGTCTTTTTCAGAAGGCTCAAATGAACTTTGCAGGGAGTAAAGGGACTCTAGAAGTCACACTTTATTGATTAGATTTAGAAAGGTATCATTTAGCTTCAAAGAAGCATAGGTTAGCTTTAGGAGGTGTCAGCCAGCTTTGAGGAAGTACAAATTAACTTTAGGAGATATCGGTGAGGTTATTGGCTCAACTTATGCATGATTGCACAGATGATGCATAAGCATGTTTCAGAATTCATGGACTTTTTGGTTAACTTGTATGCCATGCATGATTTGTGATGATGCCTATAATGGATGATTGCATAGATGCATGAGGGTAGATTCATGCATTTGTTTTGTGAATGCAATTTTTTCATGTGACTTTTGCATCCGTGGAGCCATGTATTTGTGGACTGAGAAACTCGACAAAGTTGAGGAACTCAACTTGGTTTGGTGTGGGATATTTGCCATGCTGGCTTTATAAGAAGCGAAGGGTTGCTTCAAGTTTTGGAATTTGGTGGCCCTTGTTTTCTATTTTAGTGCTGTTAATAAGGAGTTCAACAGTATGGCTTAGCTGCAATATGGAGGAAGCTCTGGTGGTGTTTGAGCTTAGAGTTTGGCATCTCTTTGATTTTTCAAGAGTTTTTTAGACTTGTCTCAAGATGTCGCAAGTTAGATGATGGTGAGTGATGATCAAGTGAATTTGACTACTGTGATTAAAAAGTTCCATGATCCCGGTGATCAGGGAGATATGAAGGGGGCAGAGGCTCAACATAAGGGCTTTGATTTTCTATTTGAGTGTTAGATATAGCTCTGTTGATTGGGGTGATGTCAAAGTGGCAGATAAAGCAGAGGCATTTTGTGGTTAAAGCTGTGCTGGCAAAGACACTGATGAGCCTTGACTACTTTTGTTTGGGATTTAGAGAGATAAACTATCTTGCCAGTTATTTACCAAGTGAGCAAATTTTGTCTATTCTTACCCTTTCTGTTAGGGGTGATTTGTGGTTGTCTATTTTAGAATTTAGGTTATCTTGGAAGTGTGGCTAATGGATCATTTTCAGGTGGTGGCCCTTTGCTTTTCAGTCTGCACATACTTTATTAAGACTTGATCAAAGATCATATAGGATGGTTGTTTGCAACTTGCCCTCAGAGGACACATTTTTAGTACTGCCAATGGTAAAGGATTAGATCTCTCATGACTGGGGGCCATGGGTGTCGAGCGATTTGCCTGTTAGGCTTGGTTTAAATGACTTTTCACTAAGAGATGAGGGTCTTGAGGCAGACTCTGGATAAACCTCTAGTTTTTCTTTTTTGGAGTTTGTGTAGATCATAGCTCCCATTGCCAGAGCTATTAAGTTATGGCTGGCTAAGGAGTTATCATTCTATTTATTTTTGGATTTCCTTAGGACTAGAAAGAGGTATGATAAGTGGTTGATAAAGGTGGTTTGGCCAGTTGAGAAAGAGTACTAGGCTGCCCAGCTAAAGGTGACATAGCTGAGAAATGATGGGATATATAAGATGCCATTAGTGGACTACAACCCAGACAAAGGGGGTGACTTATTCTTTGAAGGAGACTTAGGTATCGACTAGAAGTGCAACACCACAAGTTGTAGTAGTAACTCAAAAAAAGGAGATTGTGATAGACTTTGACTCTGATGAGACATGAGAGATTTGCATCTCAGGAGATAAAGGATGACTGGCTAGATCATGACTTCAAGCATAACCCTTTTTTTTTTTTTAAATAATTACAAGTTGACAGAACTACATGAAATAGGATAAGCTATAGATGACATTGAAAGGGCTATCCTTTATGATGGGTTTGTATTTTGCAAGATTTGATCATCATTAAATTAAACATCTTTTATTTTTGCTCTAATTTCTGCCTAAGATGCCCTTTTAAGTTTTTAGCTTAGTGAGCATTCCTCTTTTTCTTCTTTTTTTCTTTTTATTTAGAAAAAAGAATTAAGTGAATGATTTACTAGGGATAAAGAAAATGAGAATGCAATGCAAATAAAATATTTTATATTATGATTTGGACCGCACCCAAGTCAGGCTGCCTACGTATCCCTTACATCACTTTTCTGTCATTAATTTTTCTCATTTTTTAGGGAGAATTAAGTCTACATAGTTTTGATTACATATGCATGAAAAATAGAAAATGAAATGCAGATATCATCTTTGGATGATGTATCGTTTCAGCTGGTCCGGGCTGTCAGGATGAGAGAATTCATTTCAGTCCACGTCTATGAAGATGGTGCCTCCGTCGGATAAGATCTTCTTGAGCTTGCACTGTCCAACCCAATTTAGATTGAACTTCCTTTTGGATCATGGATAAGGGCTTGGATTTCTCTCAGAACGAGATTTCCTTCTTGCGAACCCTTCTCTCTCATCTTCTAGTTGAAGTGCTTGGCTAATCTCCATTGATAATCATGATCTTCATTCTCCACAGCTTCTCCTTAACAGGTTTCTTATGTGTGCAGGTCAGGATCTCATGAACTGCAATGCTTAGATCATTCCTATCTTGTCTTGTATAGAATAGCTCATGAGCTTTTATACTACTACCATGCAAATGCAATGTATGAGATTTTGGATTTTTTTTGCGCCATAATTGATTAATCCTTTTGCCTTTTTCATCTTTTTTGGTATTGTTCAATTTTTTTTTTTCTTTCTTTTTTTTTTCTTTTTTAAGATGTCTCATTTAAAGATGAATAAAAAAAATTAAAGCAAATTAGAAAGTTTAAACTTTTTATTACTGATAAAAGTCCTATCATAAGTACATTAAAGGATAAGCCTAAAAGGCAAAATACTGACTCAGAAGGACATGACCTGATAGACTCAAATTTAAAGAAAAATTTAATAGAAAACATATTCAAACTTAGACTCAGGCATGAACTCAAACTCAGATGACTCAAACATTAACTCAAAGAATTCGGACATGGTTTTGGAGGACTTTGATAAAGGCATAGTAGGGCAGCATTCTTCTCAAAGTGCCATTTATCAAGTAAAGCTTGAGATGGTCGGGTGAGCTTAGTGGTTCATAAAAGAATTGATGGTGGTGCTAGACTTTGGGTCTAGGAGCAATGATGTCTCCACTATCAATGAGGTCTTGAATTTTGTGCTATAGAGCCTTACACGCATCAATTTTGTGTCCTGGTGAGCATTATAACCCATGGGTAAGGGGTTTGGAAGAGGTTGCGGGTCTAAGGGCTTAACCATATTAGCCTCTAAGGCTTTCTTGTAAACGATGCTAAGGGGCATGCCCAACTCAGAGAAAGTCCTCCTTATTTCCAAATTCATTGGTTGGTGATAGGTCACAACATTTACCTCCCTCTCTCTTTGGGTGGTATTATTGGTGTAGTTAGTATTCTTGTGATACCTCAAACTAGAGGACTGATCCTTGACTTGTCACCAATTAGATCAAATCCTCGATCTTAATGGTAGTCACAATGAAAGCTTTGAATCTGGAGAGGTATTGAGTTTGCAGATGAGCTTGATATCAGGGGAGGAGGTTCTTGACAATGATGTCAATTTGCTCTACTTCAGATGAATGGTTCACCATTTGAGCCGCTTTTGTCCTCCACCTTATAAGCAACGTGGTAAAGGATTCTCTTAGCCCTTGTTTGGTGGTTTTCAAATCTCGACAGGTGACATCCATCTCAATGTTATAGTGACATTGCTTAACAAAAGCATTGCATGTGTCATCCCAAGTTTTCTTGTGATTCTGGTCAAGATCTAATAACCACTTAACAGTTGCTCCTTTTAAAGATTATTGGAATAACTGAGCAAGAAGCAGGTCATCCACACCAAAGGGTCTCATGGTACCATATGGTGCCATTAAACTTGTCCATAACTGGCATCTTAAATTTTAGAGGAACCCGTGCATTTGGGAAGAGAGCTAAGGAGTCGACATCTATCATGTCTTCTTACTTTTTGTTGCTTTGGAGTGTTCTCTCCATGGCCTCAATTTTCTCCATCAATTTCTTAGCTTCGGGAAAGCTAGAAAAATGTCCACTTTGAAAAGGATTTGCAGTGGGAGAGGGAGTGGTTGTGTTCAAGTCCACAACAGGAGAGGTTGGAGTTTCAAGTGCTTTCCTATTATCGGTGAGATCAATAATGGGAGGAGTAAAAGTAGGGGCATGGCTAGTCCCGGCTTGGATACATGTAGGCTCAATATGAGCAGGAGGAGGAGTGACAGTGGCATTAGTCATTTCCTTGACCTCATTGATGATCGACTGGCATTGGGAGTTAAAGGCATCAGTAAAGGTGGCAGACTGGGCATTGAGAGCATTGGTAAAATTTTTAGCTTAGGCCTTAAGAGCGGTGGTGAGTGTGGCTTGAAAAGTCTCCTCTTATTTCTTAAGGAGATTGGTGAAAAAGGTGCTCAGTGTGTCTTGGTCAAAGGGGCTGAAGGTGTTGTCCATCGGTACCTTTAAACAGAAAATAAACAAAAAAAAGGGTAAGAATACAGAATTATGAAGGAAAAAATGGCATGAATATAAAGGTGTGTCGGGAAAAGGATTCCCTCCACATAGTTGGTCATCGAATTTACAAGTTAATAGGGTGAGTGTAAGGAGTTTTGGGGTAACAAACCACCAGTTTGGGTCTTTGAGGTGTTACTTTGTCGAGTTTCTTATGTTATGCATGCATAATCATGACATGATGCATGTCGAAAAAGGTTTCATGAACATGTAAGAGTATCAATTATTATGGTACATGGAAAGGCTAAAGTAGCTATATGTACAAGGGTGAAAGGTGGTTTGGTTTAAGGGTCCTCGTCCCTCTAGAGCATCGATATACCTAACCACATGTGAGGCAAAGAGTCTCACATTGGTGCAACAGTACTGATTGCTCATTATACCACCAAAATGATCAGAGATTCATCGCAAGGTGGAATGCTTTCGCTATCTCCAAACATACTTAAAAAGAGTTGTCGAGCCAATACTACTCGCTATCCAAAAGTTTTCCTAAAGCTAAGGTTTAGACAAGGAGCCTTTATTATGTAAAGTGATGTATGAAAGTCAAATTATACTTAATGAGCCAAATAGAGATTATTTTGGAAAAAATTTTCTTCAACCAAATAGTAATCCTCTTATTTTCTTTTTTATTTTAAAAAAGGTGGCAACTAGTCCCTAGTGGAGTCGCCAGCTATGAGGCCTCACCCGAGTTCTGGCTTGGTTTGCTAGAGGGAATCGGGATGCTCATTCGGGTTTAGACTCACCATGGAACTCTTAAGTTTGGATTTGGTTGATTTTGAAAATGATTTTGGGAGTTGCCACCCTAATTTATTTTTAAATGGAAAAATTAAGGAAAAACCCAATTATGACTCTAATTCATTAATTTTCAAATAATTACCTAAGGATAAAATCACTAGTCTCAAACCAAGTTGAGCTCGGAAACTAGGTTTTTGGTTTAAATAATCTAAATTTAGCTCTTAAGTTTAATTTGACTTGAAAATTGGATTTCATGAATGACATTTATAAGATGATATTAAAGAAAATGCATGAATATAGTATAACATGAATGCATGGTGAAAATAAAACATCCACAAATTAATTAAAAAAAGGAGAAAGGAGATTGATTGAGATTTGGATTTGAGGTTTAGATTTAGATTTCAAATGTGCCTATTTACCCCATTGAATGGGGATCAAAACCTACGTAGTTCATTCCGCGATTAAGTGAAGGGGTTTAAGAGTCTATTAGATTAATTGACTTGATTTGGGTTTGAGAGGAAAAGATTGATACCTTGACTTTTGGTGGGTGGAGGATTTTACCATACCGAAATTCCATTTTATCAGGATCAGATGATTGGATTGATTGGGAGATTAATTAATTAATTAAAATGATTAATTAACTAATTAACATGATGAAAAGGGTGAATGGTTTAATTAATTAAAAAGATTAATTAATTAATTTGGATGAAGGGTAGATTAAGAAAAAGGATTAATTTGATTTTTGAAAAAAAAATGATTTTAAAAAAAATGATTAATTAATTAATTAATTAAGTGATTAATTAAAAAAGAGTTTTAGTTAATTAAAAAGATTAATTAACTTGGTTAGAGTAAGGTAATTAATTAATTAAAAAGATTAATTAATTAATTAGAGAGTCATTGGAGGGAGAAGAAGAGAGGAATTTAAGGATAGCTATCTACTCAAATTCAAGGGGTGAAGAGAAACGAGGAAATGGGGGGCCTATTATAGGCAAATGGGATTGAGGATAGTTTAGGTATTGAAAATATGAAAAGACGATGAAGGGTAGGGCTAGAAAGGGATGAAAATTGGACTGGAAGGGGTAAAAGGGTCATTTCCAGCATAGGAGGGGGGCCCATTGGCGGCAAAAGGCTGCAATACCTTGTGCGGCATTGCATCAGGTGCCTGTGGTGTGCCACACATGCAGCATGCTGCGCCCCACAACTCTAATGCTGCGCCACACTCCTGCCATGCGGCGTGCCAAGTGGCGCTAGCACATTTTTCGAGATCTTTTTTTTTCTTTTTAGAGATTAGTTGGTATAAAGTTTAGAAAATTTGGATATCCGGTAGTAATGTAATTGAAGGCTAAAAAATTTTCTTTCAAGGGCAGTGCCCTCGAACCCCTATTCTCTAACTGGCTAGCGAGACCGCCATAACAGCTCTACGTAGCACGTTAAACTTAGCAGGTGCAAAAGCTGCGATTGGATGATGAAGGTGCAAAATTAAAGATTCATAAATGTATGTGGGCACCATGAGGCCCTTTAGTGTGGATGATGAGCTCCTTGCTCAGTTATTCCAATAATCTTTAATCGGAGCAGCTATCAAGTGGTTACTAGATCTTAACCAGAATCACAAGAAAACTTGGGATGACATCTATAATACTTTTGTCAAGCAATACCATTATAACATTGAGGTAGATGTCACCCGTCAAAATTTAGAAACCACTAAACAAGGGCTAAAAGAATCCTTCACCGCATTCCTTACAAGGTGGAGGACAAAAGCGGCTTAAATGGTGAACCATCCATCTAAAGTAAAGCAAATTGACATCATTATCAAGAACCTCTTCCCCCAGTAGCAGATGCATTTGCAAACATAATACTTCCCTAGCTTTAAAGCTCTCATTGCCACCACCACCAAGATTAAGGATTTGATTCAATCATGACGAATCAAGGATGAATCCTCTAGGTATCATAAGTACACTAACTACATCACCAATACCACCCAAAGATAGGGGAGGTAAATATTGTCTCCTATCACCAGCCGATGAAGTTAAAAACAAAGAGGACTTTCTCTAAGCTGGGCATGCCCCTCAGGATCATTTACAAGAAAGCCTTAGAGGCTAATCTGGTTAAGCCCTTAAAACACAACCTCCTCCAAACCCCTTGCCCAAGGGTTATAATGCTAATGAGCACTATGACTTTCATCAAGGGTCGAGGCACAAAATTGATACATGTAAGGCTCTAAAGCATAAAATCCAAGACCTCATTGACAGTGGAGACATTATTACTCCCAAACCCAAAGTCTAGCATCACTGAGCTCACCCAACCGTCTCAAGCCTTACCCGATAACTAGTATTTTGAGAAGAGTGTCATCGCTACTATGCTCCTATCCAAGTCTTTCGAGTCCATGTTCGAGTCATTTAAGTTTATATATAAGTTTGAGTCTAAGGTTGTGTCTAAGTAATCTTTCTTTGAGTTCGAGTCTGTCAAGTCTTGTCCTTTTTTTTCAGCTTATTCTTTAATGTACTCATGATGGGACTTTTACCAATAATAAAAAATTTGAACTTTCTAATTTGCTTTAATTTTTTCTGATTCATCTTTAAATGGGACATTTTAAAAAAGGAAAAAAAAAAGAGAAAGAACAAAAAAATGAAAAATACAAAAAAAATGATGATAAAGGCAAAATGATTAATTAATCATGGCACAAAAAAATCCAAAATTGCATACATTGCATTTGCATAACAATAGTGGAAAAGCTCATGGACTGTTCTATACAAGACAAGATAGGGATGATCCAAACATTACAGTTCACGAGATCCCTACCTACATACAGAAGAAACTTGTCAAAGAGAGGCCATGGATAATGAAGACAAAATAGACTAAAAGGTATCATGACCAGCTGAATGCCGTCGAGGAAAAGAGAATCGACGCTTTGTATAAAATTCAGGGTTATCAATAGAGACTAGCCATCCACTTTAACTAAAAGGTGAGAGACAAGGGTTCACAAGAAAGAAATACAGTTTTGGGAGAAATCTAAGCCCTATTCATGATCCAGGAGGAAGTTCAAACTGAACTGGGCTAGACAATACAAAAAAGATCCTATCCGATAGAGGCACCATCTTCATAGATGTGGACGGAAGGGAATTCTCCATTTCATTTTTGTTTTTCATGCATATGTAATCAGAACTACATGGACCTAATTCTCCCTAAAAGAAATAACTAACAAAAAATGATTGAAAAGGATACGTAGGCAGCCTTACTCGGGTGCGGTCTAATTCATAATACAAAATATTTTGTTTGCATCGCATTCTCATTTTATTTATACCTTGTACATCATTCACTTAATTCTTTTGCCTAAACAAAAAGAAAAGAAAAAGAAAAAGAAGAATGCTTATTAACTAAAAACCTGAAAGGGCAACTTAGGCAGAAATTAGAGAAAAAATAAAAGATGTCTCATTTAATGATGATCAAAACTTGCAAAATACAAACCCATCATAAAGGATAGCCTTTTCAATGTCGTCTATAGTTTATCCTATTTCGTGTAGTCCTGTCAACCTGTAATTAATTAAAAAAAAAAAGAAAGGGTCATGTCTGCAGTCATAATCTAGTCTGTCCTCCTCTACCTCCTAAGATGCAAATATCTCGTGTCCTTGTTAGAGTCAAATATCTCCTTTTTTTAAGTTACTACTGCAACATATGGTATCGCACTTCCAGTAGATCCCCAAGTTTGCTTTAAAGAATCAGTCACCCCTTTTGTTTAGGCTACAGCCCTCTTCCTACTACTAGTGGCTCCTCATACAGTCTCTCCTTCCTCAGTTGCTTCATCCTCTATTCCTCTCAGCAGGGTAGCCTAGTATTCTTTCTCAATTGGCCAAACCACTTTTATTAACCACTAGGCATACCTCTCTGTGGTCCCCAATGAAATCCCAAAATAAATATCATGATAACTCCTCAGCCAGCCATCACCTGATAGCTCTAGCAATGGGAGTTGTGATCTGCACAGACTCCAAAAAGAAAAAAAAGTCTACCTCATCTGCCTCAAGACCCTCATCCCCAAATGGAAAGTCATTCAAAATAAACCCAACAGGCAAATCACTCAAAACCATGGCCTCCAATCATAAGAGATCTAATCCTTTACTATTGGCAATACTAAAATGTGTCCTCTGAGAGCAAGCTACAAGCAACCATCCTTTTCGATCTTAACTGAGTCTCAAAAAGCATGTGCAGACTAAAAAGTAGGGGCTACCACCCGAAAATGATCCATCAGCCACACTTCTAAGGTAACCCAAAACCTAAAATAGACACCCACAAAGCACCTCCAATAGAAAGGATAAGAATAGACAAAATTTTCTCACTTGGTGAATAACTGGCAGGACAGTTCATCTTTCTAAATCTCAAACAAAGTAATCAAGAATCATTAGTGTCTCCACCAGCATGGGTCTGACCACAAAATGCCTTTGTTTTATCTACCACTCTGGCATAACCCCAATCAATAGACTTGTATCTGACTCTCAAATATGAAACCAAGGCCATCATCTTAAGTCTTTGCCCCCTCATATCTCCCTGGTTACTAGGATCATTGAACTTCTTAATCACAGTGGTCAAATTCACTTGACCATCATCCACCATCATCTAACTTGTGACATCCTAAGACAAGTCTAAAAAAACTCTTGAAAAATCTAAGAGATGCCAAACTCTAAGCTCTGACACCACTAAAGCTACCTCTAGATTACAGCCAAGCCATACTACCGAACTCCTCTTTAACAGCACCAGAAAACACAGGCCACCAGATTCCAAAACTTGAAGCAACCCCTTGAACTCCTTGTAAGGCCACCATGGCAAATATCCCACACCAACCTAAGTTGAGTTACTCTACTTTGTCAAGTTTCTCAGCCCACAAATACATGGCTCCATGGATACAAAAGTCACATGAAAAAATTGCATTCATAAAGCAAATGCATGAATTCACCTCATGCATCTATGCAATCATCCATTACAGGCATCATCATAAATCATGCATAGCATATAACTCAAGCAAAAGGTCTACGAATTATGAAACATGCATGTGTCATCTGTGCACCAACATTTATGTAATCATGCATAAGCTAAGCCAATAGCCTTACTGACATCTCCTAAAGCTTACCAGTACTACCTTAAAGCTTACCAATACCTCCTAAAGCTGACTAGTGTCTCTTTGAGGCTAAATGGTACCTTTTCATATCTAATCAATGAAGTGTGACTTCCAAAGTCTCTTTAATCCTAGCAAAGTTCTTTTGAGCCTTCCAAAAAGGCCCAACCCCTCACATTTAGAAGCCTAAGTTTGTTTAGAGCAATCAAAATCTTATCAAAATCTCTTAAGCTGACTCACCATAAGCCGAGACTCTCCCTTTATCAAAATCTCATCAGAATCTCTCGAACCGACTCGCCATAGGTCGAGGCTCTCCTTTTACTAAACTATCTTGTCTAAAATTCTCTTCCACCCATAAATGTCTAGAAATAATCACCTAGACATCGATGTGGTTCTTTCTTCCATCTCTTTTATCCAAATCCACCAATTTCACCCATAAATGTCTAGAAATGATCACCTAGACATCTATATGATTCCACTTTCCACATCTTTTATCCAAATATGTTAATTCACCTAAAAATATCTAGCCAATAGCTTAGATATCCTTTTGGCCCATTTTCTCACTTACATTCATCAGCGTCACTTTCCCCCCATAAATGTTTAAGAACAATTACTTAAACATCCCTGTAGTTCTTTTTTACCATCTTTCTTTTTCAGCCACGTCTCCTACCCAAATATGTCCAAGCACCGACATAAACATCACTTTGGTTCCTTATACCATCCTCTCTCTTGGATTCACCATCATCTGGATTGAGATTTACCCAAATCATCTTTACCTCTAACATTAAGGCCAAACAAATAGCCTTGATTGAGATTTATCCAAATCATCTTTATCTTCAACATTCAGGCCAAACAGATAGCCTTAATTGAAATTCACTAAACCTTCTTTGTCCTCTAACATTAAAGCTGGATAGATAGCCTTGATTGAAATTCACCAAACCTTCTTTATCCTCTGACACTAAAGCCGGACAGATAGCCTTGACTGAAATTCACCAAACCTTCTTTGTCCTCCAACATTAAGGCAGGATAGATAGCCTTGATTGAAATTCACCAAACCTTCTTTGTCCTCTAACATTAAGGTCGGACAGATAGCCTTGATTGAAATTCACCAAACCTTCTTTATCTCCAACATTAAGGCCAGACAGATAGCCTTGATTGAAATGCACCAAACCTTCTTTGTCCTCTAACATTAGGGCCAAACAGATAGCCTTAATTAAAATTCACTAAGACCATTCTCGCAGCCAACATCAAGGTCGGACCAATAGCCATTGATAAAACCTCATTCATCCTAGAGGGTTTCCTCCCAAAGGACCTAACAAGAACACATAAGCCCAAAGTCTGACATGGCACCTCCTCCCAATGTTCACTATCATCATAATCACCTTTTGTTCAAAGCCAATTCTAATAAGGGGGCAACTATGAACCCTCAATTTTGCACCCTCATCGTCCAACTCCAGCTTTTGCACCTACTAAGTTTAATGCGCTACGCAAAGCTGTTATAATGGTCCCGCTAGCTTATTAGCGGGCAGGGGTTTGAGGGCAACGCCCCCAAAAGAAAGTTTTTTAGCCTTCAATTACATTGCTACCAAACATCCAGATTTTCTAAATTCTCCATACCAACCAATATCTAAAAAATAAAAAAATAAAAAAAAGGCCACAACAGTTGCTGCCAGCCGTCTGGGAGGCGCCGCTAACATCTCTGGCAGCGCGCTGCCTAGAACATTGACGGCGCTACCCAGAAGGCCAGTGGCACGAGGCCCACTGCCCTTTTGCTGTTCCCAAAGTGCCCCTAATATGATTTTTTAGCTTTTTTCCAACCCTACCCTTTTAGTCTTTTCACTTTTCCACTTCCCAAACTACCCTCACCCACTTTTCCTATAAATATTTCCCTCTACTTCTCATTTCTACACACCTCTTAAGTTAGTATTGACGGTTATCTACTAATTTCTCTCTTTTTCTCCCTCCAACCACTCTCTAATTAATTAATTAATCTTTTTAATTAATTAATTATCTCACCCTAACCAAGTTAATTAATCTTTTTAATTAACTAAAACTCTTTTTTTAATTAAAATTAATCACTCAATTAATTAATTAATTAATCTTTTTAATTAATTAATTAATCACTTTTTTCCAAAATCAAATTAATCCTTTTTCTCAATCCACCTTTCATCCAAATTAATTAATTAATTTTTTAATCAATTGATCCATCTATTTTTTTCATCATATTAATTAGTTAATTAATCTTTTTAATTAATTAATTAATCTCACAATCAGTCCAATCACTCGATTCTGATAAAATGAAACTTCGGTCCGGTAAAATCCTCCGCCCACTAAAAGCCAAGGTATCAGTCTTTTCCTCTCAAACCCAAATCAAATCAATCAATCTGATCAACTCCTAAACCCCCTCTACTTAATTGTGGAATAAACTATGTGGAGTTTGATCCTCATTTAATGGAGTATATAGGCACGTTTAGAATATAAATTCAAACCTCGAATCCAAATTCCAGCCAATCTCCTTTCCCCCCCTTTTTTTTTATTTCATTTTAATTTTCTCATTGCACTCATACTATACTCATGCATTAATCATGTTATTATAAGTTGTCATATAATATTTGTCATTCATAAAATTAATTTTTAAGTCAAATTAAACTTAAGAGCTAAATTTTGATTATTTAAAATCAAAAACCTAGTCCCCAAGCTCAACCTGGTTTGAGACTAGTGATTTTATCCATGAGCAAATTAAAGTAAAAATTAATAAATTAGAGTCAATTTGGGTTTTTTCCATAATATTTTCCCAACTAAATAAAATTAAGGTGGAAACTCCTAAAATCATTTTCAAAATCAACCATATCCGAACCTGAGGGCTTTATCATGAGTTTAAACCCAAATGAGCATTTCGATTCCCTCTAGTAGACTGAGCTGGTGCTCGAGCAAGGCCTCACAAGCCTTAACATAATTTTCATGTTGCTTATGCAAATCATATGACATAGAACCCAACATGATACACTTTGTAGAAATATGATCCTTTTTCCACCTCTTTAAGGTAACATTTTCCTCAGCAGAGGCCCTTTAGGCAAGTGTCCAGGAATATCAAAATCAAGTACATAAGCAATCCTTTCATAAGCAAGGACCAATATAAGGTTACGATACCAATCTATAAAATTAGGTCGCCTAAGATTGTTATCAACAAGTATGCTTGAGATGGGATAGGATTTGCTCATTTTAATAGAATACTATAGAAAATAAAAATATTATTAGTGTTATGTAAAAAGTAACTTCCATAATGATTTGGTCTTTAATCATAATGGTGCTCCCACTAACTTTGCAATTCCTACACTTCTAAGTAGGAAACAGAGATCCTATTGGGGTGGATTTCTAGTGGACAATTGAATTCTTATAAGACTATCAAACACTCTCATATACACATTGTCATTATTGAGAATTTATATCTAATGAGTGAACAACACTTGTTCATCATAACTCTTTGTGAGGCTCAATCAATCTAGTTCCTAATGTTTTTGACCTCAGATACACGTTGTCATTATACACATTAGTTAAATCAAGCCCATTGGACCAATAAGTATAGAAAATTCAACATTGCAAGGCTCAGGTACTCTTTGCCATTATTGCCAAGCTATGCATCTCATACTTGCAACACCACATGTTGTCCAATAACTTCAAAGAAATTATTATTCCAATAGAGAACCAACACTTAATATTTCATTTGGAAGATTTTTGGGGTTTAATTTTAGGTCTCACTTTGCACATTATTCATAATAGCATACATCACATATATAATATATATCACTAAAAGAATAATGTAAACATAGGTTTAATTATGGACTAGCTATGGGCTCAATTCCTAGCCACAAGGAATGAGTTAAAATGTAGGTTAATCAAATTACAAACATGAGATTACAACAATTGAATCCTCATGCTCCCACTAGGCATCTTGATAGGTTGAACCTCTTCTTATTCTTGTATCTCCACATCACCATATGTACATTTGTATCCTTGGCATACCAAGGTGAGAATTACAATAACAAAAGAGCTCATAAGGCTCAATAAATTTAATTAAAACCTAAATAAGTAATTAACCTTTAATTACATTTCCATAAAAGAAAACATAAATTATGATTTCTTAGTCCATGATAAATCATTCATGCCTCTCAAACAAACAATAAACATAAATACAATAATTTCAATTATCGATATGTTGTTCAATTTTGGAATATTTCCAAAACCACTTTGAATATCATGTATTC
Organism: Reutealis trisperma; assembly: GCA_947687605.1. NCBI lineage: Eukaryota > Viridiplantae > Streptophyta > Magnoliopsida > Malpighiales > Euphorbiaceae > Reutealis > Reutealis trisperma. The sequence goes on from CANTUT010000407.1 coordinate 203,199, forward strand.
ATGGTTTTTTATAACTTCAAATCATATATAAAGTCATAAAATTTGTTTGGTTGAAATTATAGTCCAAAACAATTTTGAAATAAAAAAGTTGGGAAAAAGAGACAGTGGAAATCGCGACTTGTTTCACAGCTATGATTCTGGACACGATCATTTTCGCAGTCGCATCAAATGTTTCGCGATCGCGACTCAGTTATAATAGAAAACAATGCTAATGTTAGAATTAAGTCAGTCATAAAACATTTGGGGGTGTGACTCAATAATCATGGTCGCGACAAAGATTTTGCAAGCTCTAAAGCTAATTCGCGATTGCGAAAATATATTAGGGGGCGTGAAATAGATGTAACAGTAGTGATTTTTGGATCCGTCAACATAACATTTATGCCAAAAAATTTTCCAACTTAATTTCAATCAACACAAAAACACCCATAGCAACATATATAATGGTTTTACATAAAAATTAGGTGGCTCTAATACCAATTGAAGGAATATTGTGTGCAAATTAAGTGGAAGCAATGTGATGGGTAAAATTTCAAACAATTTAAAATTTCACTTTCACCCATATAAGTTCAATAATCATTCAAGCAATCTACTAATTAGTGTGCAAAACACATAAGAAAGAAAGAAAATCAAATGTTAATCAAATAACCTCTTGAAGCCTATGAAATTTAATTCTTCTTTCCTCTCCAAAAGCTCCCCAAATGTTGAGCCTCTAGATTGTCCACACCAAACTTCACCTCCATGGGATGTTCTTGATTCTCTCTCTTGGTAGCCTAATTGAATATAAGATCTTCTAACACAAATCCTTGGTGATTTGATTTCTTCTTATTGCTATGGATTGATCTTTTCAATACAAGAAACCTTCGTTCTTTCACAAAGAACAAAGAATAAGAAATATGAAGAACATTTCTTCTTTTTCTTTTCTCTCAAGACTTTGTAACTAAGGTTTTTCTTAGAAAAGATGTGCATAAAACACTCTTTCATTTAACAAGATCATTTGCCTTTTATATAGCCAACAACTATGTTGTTAATTAGGGGACAAATTAGATATTTAATTTGCTTTATTCTTTAGGGTTAAATAGAAAAGACCATATTACGCTTTATGGTTGTATGATTATTTCAATTAAACCTTAAATGGTGAAAAGACCATTTTGACCTTAGTAGACTTTCTCTAACCCCTAAACTCATCATATGGGCTTTAGGGCTATAGAAATTCTCTAATCCCTAAATTACCTCTCTCCATTTCTCAAATAGGCTTGGGCTATTTAGGGTTTTTTCCAAAGCTCTAAATTAATTCTTTTAACTCATTTTTATTAATTTAATCCTTCTCATTTATATCATATATAAATTAGGATTTAATTAATAAGAAATCATTTTGGATTTAAACTTTAAGACATGCTAGGGGTCTTTGTAAATTTAATTACAAGTTCAATCCTTTTACTATTAATCAATTAATTAAACATTTTAATTAATTATTATGGTAAACATTTTATTCTTGGAAAGTGAATACTTTTGAGCGTATGACTTTCTAGGTTCATGTCTAATTAGCAATGGGATTGAGAAAACACTTTTCTCTACTAATGTGAAATCCCTATTTCACCCTTAGTCCCATAAGTCATGGGTGATGCCTAGCATTACATATCATCACTACCTAATTAGAATGAATATGAGTGTTTAATTACTTATTCATTTCATAGACCTTTGATCATAATTAACATACACTAAAATCCCTTCATTATTAAATCCCAATCTTAGCTAGGGTCATGGATTTGTCAAACCCTAATATACTTCGAATCATATGTCTATATCTTGATTCTAATTCTTCATAAAATCAATTCCTACTAAAAACTCTTTCTAGTGAATCTTTACTACCTTGGCCAAGGATTTGATTATCAAGAATAATCAGATAGTATATGATTTCTTCCTTATTTATTCAAGTTAATGACTTCTCTCTTGATGATTACTTACCTCCATATATAACTAGTTAGAACTATCACATACCATATACTAATACTTGAATAACATTAGTATCTACGTAGTAATAAATTCTAACTACTGATGAATGAGATATAGTATCCCTTAAGTCAAGGACTATATGTATAATTATGACCTAGATGATGATTTATTGACTAGCAATAAAACTCCATGTAATCATCATCTAATGTCACAGTTCAACTATTCATCAAATGAATATCCACATGTTTATATTGACAACAATTGTCAAATAGTATGATGCTCACTCTCTTTATAATCATAAGTATCACATTCTGATTATAGATTATAAACAGAGAAGATGGTCTTCTACATTTAATGATGCCAAGTCATTAATCCTATGACCATAAACATTTTAAAGTATTTCTTTAAGAGCGATCTGCCATCCATATTCTCAACACTTGATAATAGATCCTCTTTTGAAAAGTACTTATGAATTTCAAATATACATTTAATACAATGGAACAATGTCATTTATAAACATATATTTTATTGCCATTTAGGGATAATGTTTTACATTTACATAACTTATACATTACTCTAGGGAATACCCTCTAACAAGATTCCCTTCATCGGAGTTGCTAACGAATCTGCTTGATCTAACCACTTGCATCACTTTCAGGCAATGACATCTGTATATTTGAACTCCTCCCACCTTAAGCAATCCACTGGTGCCCTCAGATTAAAATTCCACCACCGTCAAATTTTCTAGCTACCGGATTCTGACAATCACTAAAATTGACATTTCTGAATAATAGCTCCAGCTTATCAAACCAAGTCACATGGTATAAATTTAGACTCCTAATTGTATATAGATAATGAATTATGAATTTATTTGTGAGAATTTAGGTAAATAGTTTAGTGCAAATTAATTGGTTTAATAAAGTAATTAAATTGAGATAATTATTAATCATGTGATTATTGATCAATATTGATGATTAATTGAAGAGTGAAGTGAGATATTGAGTGTAACAACCCACACCTACCCTAGAAATTTTCATGATAAATTACTTGAATTAGAATCTATAAGGTTAAGTGTGTGCTTGTGTGAATGTTTGTGATCTAAGTGATTAATGAGTACGTAGCATATTAAATTAATTTTAATATGCATAATATGTGTTGCTATTGTGAAATAAATGACTTACATGAAGTGCATTTGCATAAAAAAAAATTATTTTAAATAAAATGAATTTTCATGCATAAAACAATTTTTAAGCATAAAATAATTTTATGGGTATTTTTAAAATATTTTTAAATAAATATTTTGAGGGAAATATTTCAGAATTAAAAAAATAAAAATATTATTTTTATTTCTAAACACTTCAGCCGAAATTTTTAAAGAAAAAGGCCCAATACCCAAAAGCCCACTACAAAAAAATGCTCCTAACTTATTTCATTAAGGGTAATAGTGGAAATTCCACTCCAACCCTAATATATATTCAAATTTTTGGCCAGAAAGGGTTTTCCAGCAGTCATTCCCTCATTCTTTCTATATTCTAGCAGAAAAACCTCTCAAAATAATTCTCTCTACCGAAATATCGAAAACACTTTACCGTTTCACGATTTCGTGACCGTAATCATAAGTTTTTAATCTCTTTTAATTTCTAAACTGTTTTCAATGAAATAAATTATGGAAAAATTATTTTGAATTGTTTGATTACTGGCTTCTATAGATTCAATTCTGTTTGATTAAATTTTTTGGGAGAGAAAATTTATTTTCGACCGAAAACACGATTCTTTTTGCAAGATTTCTCCAAGGTGAATTCTATAACTTAAAATCACAATTTTATTTCATAGACATCATAAGGGGGGGCGATTTGTGTTTATTTGCATTCTAAACTCATTTTAGATTTGTTTTGATGAAAAATATTGCATGAAATAATATTTCTGTATATTTCTGTGATGATCGAAAAGTTTCGAAAAACAAAGGAATTCAAGGTTTTCGTGTTAGGATTTGGAAATTTGAAAATTCTATTCTTTCATTAATACATGGCTACCGATTTGTGTGAATTGGTGTTCTAATGTGATATTTATTTTGTTTAGGTGAAAAATAATGACTTGAATCATGTGTCTGTTTATCGCTGAAATAAACGAAATGCGCGGAAAGCGTGGAAACTCATGATTTTTCACCTAAGCCTTTGAACTTAGAATTTTTTTGTATAAACCTTACCTATGGCTGCCGATTTGTGAGATAATGTGTTCTAAACTAATATTTTCAATGATTGAATGAAAAATACTAGTTTAAACAACTTGTTTGCATATTTCTGAAATGACCGAAAAATACCGAAAATAAGAAAACTCATGTTTTGTGCACTATAATGCAAAAGATTGAATTTTTATATATCAATGGCACCAATAGTGGCTGATTCTTATGGATTTGAGTTCTAAAATGATTTTTGTTATGTTTACATGAAAAATCTTAGTTTAAACCATGTTTTTGCATATTTCTGAAATAGACGAAAAACACGAAAAGAAGAAGAATTTGGTTTTCACCTTAAAGATGCATTCGGCCTACATGAACAATTGTGTCTAAATGTTTATAAATTTTATGTGATGTGTATTGGTATTTTTGACATGTATGTATGTATAATAAATGATGAAATTGCATGTTAATTGAAGGTATGATCCTAGATAAGCTTAAATGTGTTTTGGTATACTTAAGGTATCTTGATGTCATTTTGTGCTTAGAATGCAAATGTGATTGAGGAATTTGGAACTAGATGTCATGATGACTTGATGATGAATATATGGTTATGAGTTAATGAAGTAAAAGGGATCATAAGAGTTAAGTATGACGTTTGAAGGATTAATTGTTAAGCTGACAAGTATGGAAGTGTAAAGTGAATTAAGATGATTGATACATGAATTGATATTAGGGTAATGATAATGTGATGACCTTAAAAAGGTATTAATACGATTGCAATGTGTTTTCATGTGAGCCTATAAGGCCTAAGTATGCAAGACTTTTAAGTCAACGTGATATGTGCAAGTGATGAGTACACCTATGAGTGAACTCTAATGTGTATGCTATATGTGTATGGGTAGTTATGGGATAGAAACATCATGAGTAAATAAATACTAAGTATTAAATCAAATATTATGTTAGAGTTTGAGGAGCCTTAGAAGTACAAAAGAGGACTACGAGTACTAGGAGCAAAGGAACCCCAAGGTGAGTAAACCCAATGCTTTTGATACAAGTGTGAATAAATGCAATGCTCTTGTTACAAATGTGAACAAAATCATGTTGTGCTTAAGAATGTGATATATTGATATGTGATCCTTTGTGAGCTTTGAAACACAAGTTCTTTCCGTTTTCATTTTATAACATGATTTCTTTGTTAAGCTTGGGTTGCCAAAAGACATTTGGTCCAAAACTATTTTGCTTATCCGATGAGAACATTTTTTTGATAAATACCCTAACTTGTGTTCTTTCTGGAACTACACTTTCATTGTGTTATTGTTGAAAGCCAAACTACTATTGTTATTGAAATACATGTTATTGTTGTCATATGTGATATTGTTAATTGTGTTTACCAATAGCTCTAGCTATGGTACCTTTACCCTTTATGCAGAATCCTCGTGTCGATGCGGGTAATCATCGGAACCTGTGCACATGGTCTTAACCCGATGGATAGGGGTAGTGTATCCACCTCAGCTAGAAGGGGCGGTTCTAGCCGTGGAGCCTGATCAGCTTCACGCTTTATAAGTGATGGGAGTTGGAATTTGGCAAAGGCCACCTCTCCTCGATGTGTTTAAAGTGGATTGAGTAGTGTCTCCACTCTATAAGTGTTATAAGTGTGATTTCTGCAAACTTGCTAAATTGAACCTTGCTTAAAATGCAATTTGATTCATGAGTTATAAACCATGAACTATGTGTATAAGCTATGTGTTTCCTTTCAAAGGAATATGTGATAATGTATGAGCCTATTTGTTTACTCATTGAGATCATCTATCTCACCCCTTTTCCTTGTGTAGTTCCAGGTGAGCAAATGTGAGGAGGCAAGGTGATGGCTCAAGCATCCTACTTCGCTTGGGGAATTCCTTGTCTGAGTTGTCAATAATACTATGTTATGAAGTCTTGTCTTTAGATGCTCCGGGAATGTTAATTGTTACTTATAGAGATTTATATTATTTTCCTTATGGAATTTATATGTAACGAATTACTTTAAGTCTTCCACAAATTTTAGTATTTATCTAAATGTTTTAAATGAGTTAATGAAAGAGGTTCAGTAAGATCCTAGGCATGATTGTTATGTGTTAATGGGTTCTACGGGTGTGGGTGACCTTATGTCTCCCCATGTTCTAGGACCGTCGTATCTCATAAGGTTGGGATGTGACATTGAGATTAATATTGGTTGAATTGAATTATTTGGCATTAGTTTGATAATGAGGAAATAAGAATGGTGAACGAGAATTAAAGTAGTGGGGGTCTGGATTGGACCAATTGATTATGTTATTACTGATAAATTGGAATTTATTATAATAGGAGGTTAGATCAAGTTTAAAGGAAATACTGTCAAAATTTTAGTAGAATTTTAGAAATAAATTTTAAAGGATTTGTATGATGGTATATGAAAAATATTGATATTCTTAGGATAAGATTCTAAAATGGATTAAAAAGAGATAATTAATAGAGACTAGAATTAGCAAGTTGACAATTGAATTGGAAATTGTATATATAGGTAGAGGTGAGATAAGGAAATGATTGGAATATAGACCAATTGAGATGTTGGCTAGCTAATAACTGAATTAGAAATTGTATATGTTGGCAGAGGTGAGCCAAGGAAATTATTGGATTACAAACAAATTGAGTTGATTAGATTTGATTGGAGAACTACATACTGAGGTAATTTATGAAATATATTGATACATGGTAACCTGCCATGAATTGTTTATCATGTTTCTTATTAAATTAAATTGATTCATATTACTTATTGTATATTACTATTATATTGACCATTAAACACTTATTGTTATTGATCATTGAAACCTTGTTATTATTAATTATTACCATTGACTATCGAATGACCATTTAGGTCTATATATTATTATAGTTCCTACTGAGCCATTAACCAAACCATAATCCACAATTGTGATAAAATGCTTATACTAATGGGGGATAATCTATTAAGGCATGTGCACCGATAACTCAACTGATAGAGTCTAATTTTTTAGCATCCTACCTAGAGAGGGCTGTGTGCTTTGGACATATGCTTGGCCAAGCATACGTAAATTGAAAAAGGGAGAAGTTATTGCCTTTATTGATTGTTATTGATTTATATTGATTGATTGATTAATATTGTTCTATTCCTTTTTGTGCCATTTCTTCCAGGCACGTATATGTTATTATTTCTAACTCAACGTATTACTATATGACATATTTCTTCATGCAACCCCTAGGTATGTTTATATTTCATAATTCACTGAGTTGAAGGCTTACCCCTCTTCATTATTTTTTCAGGTACTAGGGTAAAAGAGCCTAGAAATAGATAAGACTGAGCTTCTTGCTTTCTTTTCGTCCACAAAAAAGCTCTTTGATATAAAAAATTTAATTGCTTTATTATGTTTATTATTTTATTACTCTAGACGCTTTGTAGTATATGAATGGACATTGACAATAGTTTCTATCTGTTTAATTTAGACATAATGAGGTTATATTAAATGGAATATTTTGGACTACTATGTATTAAAATATACGCATGGTATTGAAAATGTTATTTTTATTGATTAGGAGAAATTTGTGGATTGTATTGGATAATGGTCATTGAACTATATTGACATAAGAAAAATATAATGATAAGAAATGTGTAAGAGTTAATTGATAAATATTATTTATAAATATTATTGATGGTTAATATGGTTCAGGTTCCGATCTTGGGCAATAATTGTATGTAATTTTATGATTTAGAATGCTTGACATAGGATTGGTTTTATAGTAGGAATGGGTTGTATGGGTTTTTGGTGGCCTTATGCCTATACATGCCCTAGGACATTGCACTTTTATAATCGAGGTGTGATAAAAATATCTGATAAGGACAAAGCACACATAAAATGCTCTTTTCAATACCTAGAGTTGATTGCCTGATTGCTCTGTGTGCAATTGATGACCCAAAAGATTCTCCTTGCTTTTAAAATGTAAACATCTATTTGTTAACAAAGCAACAATGTAAATCCCTACAATTAAATAAATTTATTTTTGATTAATGATATATTGTTAGGTAACATACATCTAAAAGAGCTTTAACTTGTGCATCTTTATTGGGTTCCATTTTCTTATAACTTTTCACACTCCTTGCATTACTTCAATATTCTTGGTAATGATATAAGTTGCACCATATTACAATTGGGGATAGAATTAGTAACCTAAAAAAAATTTAAAATATTCAGTAGTAATATTGCTTTAAGCCTTTAATTAATTTTATAAATTTAAAGGTTTAAAAAATAACATACCAGCAAAATGCAAATCCTTATGCAATTGAAAGTTACATTTTGTATTAATAATAGACCAATAATTTTTGAAATATCGAGAAATTTTTTTCATGGCCATTTTTTCTCTTTCCATTGCATTGTATAGAAATCTCATTGTCGATTTATCATCCCCATCAAATAGTCTTAAAACTTTTAAAAAGGGCTCTTGAACTTTTAGTATGTCACTTGCATTTTGGCAAAATATTCTCTCTTCTCTGGTTGTACCCAAAATTGTTTCCTTACCTTAACAACTAGTAGATCTTTCATTCGACTATATCTACAATTGAGCCATGTTTCTAATTCAAACATATTCTTAAAATTTTGATGATTATGAGTAATAATCTCTAATACAATAAAATTTGTGGCAAATCTAGTAATGCCAGGTTAGAGCAACTCTTTCCCTTTCACGAATTTTTCATATAATTTGTCACCCAATTGAAATTGTAAATAAATTAAGTGATTTTCTTTGGCTTTTCAATACATCTACTTTCTAAAGATCTTTTTCCAATATCTTCTAAAATGAGGTCAATACAATGGGCATTACAAGCTGTCCAATATATGTGAGGAGTGTCATTATCTATGACAATTTATATGACCTTCTCAACTCCAACTTCTTCAACAACTATTCGCATTAGATGAAAATAATAATTTCCATCTTTTTTCTCTATATTTGATGCATTTATTGACTTGTGAAAAGCAGTGCCTCGATTTCAATAAATGAGAAGATTAATAATGCTCATCTTGGTAGGCCAAGTCCATCCATCATGTTAGATAGAAACACCCCTTTCATTCCAAATCCCTACAAAAGAAGCAATGTACTCTTTCATCAAATTATATTCTTTAGCTAACCATACCTTAGCAAGTTCATAAGCTGTAGGAGGTGGAATTTTTGGATCAACTTCTAAGCAATTCTAAGCATAGGTCGAGTTTATGGTAGCTCAGTAACAACAAACGATAATCTATTATGAACCACAAAGTGCCTAAAAGCATTCATCAACTTCTTCTTTCTTTTTTTGAACTAATTGAATTTAATTTTTATTTGCTTTTTCCTATCCCTCTATATTTCCAAGTTTAGCTGAACAGCTCTTAATCTTTCAGCAGGTGTTGGTAAGTTAGAAGTAAACCTAGATTGATTGAAGTTCCCCTACTTTATGTGTCTCTTGCATTTCTAACATTGAAAGAATGCCCCATGGTTGGGTTTGTCGATTGACTACCACTAGAACCACCAATTTCATAATTATGTCCACCACTTCTTTTGTATGAGTTGATTTTGACTTGCCTAAGACTTTCTTGTCTTGCCTATTGCAATTCTTCATCCTCATCCTTGTCAGTATCATCCTTTTTGTTAGTATGCATATGCAGAATATCATCCTCAAATGCCTTTTACTAGTTTTTTTTTTTTTTCTCTTTGTAGCTCTTGTGTTTCTATAACAAATTTTTTCATATCTTTCCTTGCTTGTCTTGGGACTTTTGGATATGTAGACATATCCTTTCTATTCCTACTAAATGTTTCTTGAAACATGTAACTCTGCCAATGACCAATCTTCTATAAAAATTGCAAATCATTTTTGATCTATTATTACTATCAGGTGGTGTAGTAAATCTCAATCCAATATCATAACTAGATTTGCCATTGTTGCCTCCTCGAGTCATTGTGATACTAGAAACTATATAAAAATATTTAAAAGCAATATTATTACAAGTTTCAATTTTATAAAGACAAACTTGCAAGTGATCAAATCACATTAAACAACAGTTGCAAAAAATATAACTTTTAAGTCTTATAGCCTTTACTACTAACAAAATTTACAAAATAATTTGTATTATTCAAAAATACAAAATTGATATTTCATTATTTTACTGATTTTGCTAAATATCATTTTTTTAGCCAAATTAACATGTATTCTAATAATTTATAAATTGGAATAACAAGCAAGATGTTATTTAATTTTTTGGTACAAATTATAAAATGTTAATATTTTTTATATTCTTAGTTTAAATTTTGGATTGAAAACTAAGAGAGAGACTAGAAAAAATAATTATGAAAAAACATATATATACTCCAAAGATAAAAAGCAACGGCGATCTATTTTTTTTATTATTATTTTGTTTGTTATTTTAATTGTTGTTTTAATTTTCTATTGCTTTTAGAAAGATAAAATTCATGCAACTTAATTAGATACTATAATAAAATAAAAATGTTAACTAGACGAAGTCTATATAATGAAATTGTCTTGAGGTCCTAAAAGACTATTAAAAGACTGGATATTTTTATAATAATATAACATAATTGATTAATTAATTAGCTAATTACACCCTAAATTAAGATTTTTAGTTTTTGATTCTTAACTTTAATTATATATTAATAATATTTAAATATAATAGCACCCAATATTAATTTAAGAAAAAATAAAATTATATACAACACACAATTCTAATTATATTATTAATAAGCATATTAAAATTGATAACATAATAATTTCGATTGTTACCTAACTTGCAAGTAGACTCCTCAAAGCAAAACTTTTTTTTTTTTTCTTATTACAATATCCTCAAAGCAAATCTTCCAATATTTTACAAGAAGAAAGAATAGAAACAGAAATGAAGGCATATAACTACTCTAACATTAATATGGAAAATGCTCTCACCTTAGGAAGAGTAGCATCTATTATGAATTAGGAAAATGTGATCTATGCATATTGTATACTGATTCTCTTCTTATAATTTATTATTATTTTTTTTTATCTTTGCTTTTTGGCCCACAGAACATAAGTTCATTCTAACAATTAACTTCACTCCCTGCATGAGCATTTGAAAAGCAATAAAGCTACCAATGTTGAAATAAGCTCCAGAAAATAACTGTCAATGATGCCAAAAATTGTGTAAGTGAATGCTTCTTCCAATAATTACTAATATGCCAAAACTTTGTAAGTGAATATTAATGATGACATTGTATAATTTTTACAAAGCCATTATTTAAATTTTTAAAAATAAATATATAAAAATAACACATAGTCCAATTGTGAAATTCAATTTATAATTTACGCCCATAAATAAAAATTTATACAAAGAAATAAATTTTATAAAAATTATCAATAATGTTCTAAATACATTGAAATATAAATAATAGAAAAAATAATATACTAATAATTTATATTAATAAAATAGAACAGATATAAGAAATATAAAATAATAGTCTTTTTGAATAATATATTTATAATTCATATTTATAAAATAAAAAATTTAAAAATATAATAATAATAAATTTTGTTGTACTAAGATCTCATGCCCATGTCGCTAGAAAACAATTGTATTAGTATATATCGGGTAACTTAATATCGATTCAAAATCAATTCCCATTAGCACAAGTGTAACGGATAAATAATATATTGGACTCCTTAAAAACTCAGAAGAAATGGTTGATACATTATTTAAAACCATGCTTACATTACTAGCTGAAGTCAATATAATAATATCATATGTACCCTTCTGATGGTTCCATTCAGAGCTCAGAATAGTGCCAGTACACCATGAAATTTCTCTACCATTTGGACTAAAAAGCCAATCAATCGTAAAGGTGTAAACTATTAAAAGAAGCAAAAATAAATAATAAATTGATACCTAAAGAAGCAACGAGAGACATGAGAGATGAATCAACTTTGACAGCAACTCGCTTTGTGAAAATATCCAAGCGGTCGGCATGATCGAATTTTCTAAAACTGATGTACTCATTAGGACCTAATTTTCTTCATTGAAGGAAATTAAATTCGTCATCCCCATCTTTTTTCTTGCAAAAATTATCCCTTTGTTCCCTTTTCCAAGGGCAACTATAGTTATTTGATTCTTCATATTCCTTAGGGGTACTTATATATGCCATCGGCCCACTCAATTTTCAACTTTTTCTGGAAGGAGGAGAGAGAGGGTACGGAATTGGAGATATCGATTAGGTTTATGAGGTTGAGGGAGGCGGACATAAACAACAGTATTGATGGTGGAGAAGAGGCGAATGATGATAGTTTTAATCTTTATTAACACCAAAAACAAAACCCTCTTTTTTTTTTCTCATTCATTGTTTAATGGCAAAATGATAAATATGGTGTCAAAATTAAATAATTGAGTGTGTCGTAATTGAGTGTTTCAACTTTAAAAGTTTCAATTTGGCGTGTTAATTTATAAAATAATGATAATCAAATGTAATTTATGGATTACAAACCAGTAGCCTTATAAATGATGCAGACGTGGACGAGGGAAAATTTAATGTGCTAATTCGTAGTATTTTGATTGGTATGGTGAAGTGAGTGGGCCGCTGACTCAATCTAAATTAAAATTTTAAAGAAAATTTTTCAAAAAATTCTTTAAAAATTTAAAAATAAAAAAAAAATGAAACCCATCTGCAGCGTTTGATGGTCAATCACTAGCCCCAAACTTGATTGGCACCATCGTTCACCGTCGAGCTTGGACACCGCTCTGATCAAGCTAACCCTTTGCCATTGCTCATCCTTGCTGCCGCTCCACTAGTCATCTTCTCTATTATAAATGAGTCCGATCTGTGCACTTATTGAAAAGTAGTAGTAGAAAAACATGAGCTTTTCTTTTTATGGAGTTTCATTGTTTGGGAAATCAAATGGGAAAGGGAATGGGAAAGTGGATTACGAGGAACGGACTGGGGCAGTGATAGAGGATATGATTGAGCCGGAGGTAATATGGGAACAAAGGATTAATTAAAACTGAGAAAGAACGGCGTCTTGTTACGAGTCATGGATTTTGTTTTTCTGCTGTTGTGGCGTTGCTCGATTTCTCATCGAAAAGGGTTAAATTAAGGTTGGTGTTTTGTTTTTTGGATTAGTCGGTTCTGGTTTCTTTGTGGAAATTTCTAATTTTACTAGTAAAAGTTGAGGGCTTTTCAATTGGGAGTTGTTGATGGAAAGTGAATTTGAGTATTATGGTTTTAAATTTTGCTTAAAAGATTTAGATTTTTGTGACTCGATGGATATGGATTTGTGGGTTTTGTGAATTGGGTATGTGTTTCACATGCTGAATTGATGTTATCTGCCAATAGTAGATTAAAATTTTGATAGCTTGATTTGTGGTTGGAGTTGGATTTATACAAAGGTTTTCTTTATATAGATTATCAGTATAGATGATTGTTGAACTTTGCTCAATTTCTAACTGTAATTTGTTCAGAGCTTTTAGAGCCTATTATGTCTATATGACAATTATTCTTGTTTTCAGTAGAGTTTTTCCATCTTCGATCACCTTAACCTGGGTTGGGCACTTTCTTTTTCTAAGACATTATTTAACTTTGTTTCAATTTTAAGGAATATAATATTGTCCTGGAAAAATGCAGGTACGGTATAATCGAAAATGGCTGTTCTTGTGCTTCGATAATGTGTACGAGTGCATCTGCTTGATCTATTAAATCATTCTGAAAACAAAGGAGTACACACAGAACTCGCGCCTCAATGCTGGAAATCTAGGGTCGCCAGAGACCGGGAAATATGATGGTGGTGGCGTTGTTAACCACCGCCAGCCGGAGAATGGGTTCTCCCACTCTCCTTTCTTCCCCTCCATCCTATTCCTCTATCTTTTTCTTTTTTGTTTGGCTATCAATAAATTCATGAGTTAACTTCCAGGTGTAAATTTTAAGGGATATATTATTCATTGTCTAATTTTGCCAAATTGAAACACCGTATTTATCATTTTACCATTGATTAATTAGTAATTAGGATAATATATGTGCCCTGCACGTGCTGTTTTTTATTTGTAGATGAGAGAAGGTGCCCTTTTGCTCATGTTTAGAGCAAAGCGCACACTTATCTTTTAATTATTTTTTAGATCAATTTAATACGTCAATTAATAAATCAAATTATCCATAGATTAATAGTCATTTTTGCTATGCAACAAAAATATGATGTTTCAATATATTTTATTTATTATTATAGATAAAAAGCAAGTAATAGTTGACATTTTTTCTAGGTAACTTAAATTATATAGTAAGATCCTATTTATTTAGATATATGATTGATTAAATAAATATAATGGGTTTAAACCTTTTAAAGATTATTATTTTGGCTTTTGTCTGATTTTGAACTTATATTTTAGATTTAAACATGTATTTTTTTATATTTATTTATTCAAAAGATTTTCACTATATTTATTTGTCTATATAAAAAATTTGATACTAATGTAACTATTAATTAAGAAAAGAAATATATATATATATATATATATATATATGCTATGAAACAAGATCTCAAGGTAACAATAGCAACAAACAACACATAAGAAAATCAAATAAAACATATATATATATATATATTATGAAATGGTTTTCACAGTTTCTGATTTGCAGGATCCCTTATCAGGCAAAAAGGCAAGCAGAGAGCATAAAACTATAAGTAATAGGAGTATATTCTCTACTTGCCTTTTTGTCTAATAAGGGATCCTATGTTGAAGTTTGTGGAAGAAGATAAACAGTAAAACTTTTGAGTGATTTATTGAGAGGAGGTACAGTTGTAAGTCCTGTTTACATTGAGAGTCTTAGGGCAGTAATTTTGGTGGCCATACTCATTTTCATTCAAACATTTTATTTTTATTTTCAAAATGAATTTACAACCGTTCTTTAACAGGAACACATCCTTTTTAAACTCTTCTACTTCTGACTCTTCTGAGTTCAAAAGGGTTGTAAACACTGAGGAAATCACTATTGAAAATTTTTCAAAACAAATTGATGACTGGAAAATTCCCAGAATTCAAAAGAAACAGATTTATGAATCTTCAAAACTCTCCTTCCTTAGAACTGATTATACCATCAAGATTGAGGAATGAGACGTACAAATGTCAAAACCTTTTAAAGAAATCCAATTGCTTTCTTCTAGATCCATTCAAACATATAGGGAGAAGTCCTTTAAATACTTGCATGTAGGCCTTATACAGGTAGGAATCAAACCTCTCACTAGAGAAGGTCTAGATACTTCAATCCTAGCAATCCTTAAAGATGCTAGATTTACAAGCTTCCAAGATTCCTTGTTGAGTACCATTGAGTCTAGTCTTAATAGAGGACCCATTAACTTTGATTGCTATCCAAACATTACAGTCTCTTTGAATAATAAAAATATTCTAAATAGTATTGTTTTACAAATCAAGATTCACGATTACAAAATGCTAGAAGGTTCAATCCCAATAGCATTAATTTTCAAAATTCATTATAAGAAAATGATGACTACTTTTGCTTCAAAACATGTCCAACAATCCTTACAAGGAGAAACCCTTTTGCTTCAAACAGGTCTTGCCAGATCAAATGTTGTTATTCCCAAAACCATTCAATAGAAAGACATTACCTTACTAGAAGAATGGATTTTAGAAAAAGCTACTCAACCAGAGTATCCCAAACAGCTTGAACCAAACACCAACTTTAAACACATAACCCAATTCAAAGATGATAGAGTTAAACTTATTTTTGACAGAAAATAAACTAGCCCAAGATATTATGATGAAAGTGCCTCTACATCCTTCACAGTTGACTTAGGAAGAGTATCAAACCTTCTCTCGGTTATCTATGCTCCTTATCACCCAGAGTAAACTCAAAATCCAATCCAAATGCCAAGGTATTCAATCTCAGATATACCTAGCTCCACTCTTCAAAACGTTGACTATCATACTACTATACCCAAACCTAAATATGAAAGTCAACCTCCAAACCAAGAAGAAGAAATAGAAGACATACCTGTCCCTTTTTCCCCCATACCTTCAGAAGTTATCCAAAACATTGAAGCAAAAATCAATGCTTTGGAAAAATCTTTTCAAATTGATAAAAAACTTCTTCATGAAGATTTTTATTCAAAGAAAAATGAATAGAAAAAAATCTAGTTTTTCAAACACTTCTTGGAAGTCAGAGATGAAATCCAAGAAAAATATTATGATTTTTCAACTAGTTCAAAATTCAAATTAAATTTTTTGATTGGTTTGAAATACATGCAAGAGAAAATAATATTTCTTATCCTTTCAAAAAGGATAAATATTTATATCATTCAAACAAGTCTGTAAATCCTATCACCACTAGGAATAAGTTTCTTGAATGGAAGGTAGATGGTCAGACTATCCAGTTAGAACATTCACCTCTTAGGAAAATGTCTATCCCTTATGGTGAACATGAGATAGATGCAGCACCTTATAAAAAAAGTCCAAGATGAGGATAGAGATAACATCAAAAACCTTGTCAGACAAACCAATTTTTCAAATGCCCATCTTCATACCATAGGAAAATAGCTTATTAGGATAGAAACTCATATCCAGAGAACAGCTGTTAGTACTTCCAAACCTTCTGAGTCTAGCAACCTTCTAGACAAGAAGCTTAAGAGTCCAATTTTCAAACCATACCAAATTTCAAAACTTGCCCAACAGCAGTTTCAAAACAATAAATTAAAGTTTGTTCAAGCTATTAGAGACCAACTCAGTAGGATAGATCAAACCTCAACTTTTGAGTCATCCAATCCTATGGTCCCTGACACTCCCCAGTCCCAACAAAGAACTATTAGTACTATAGAACAAACTGTATAAACTTCTGATGAAGAAGCCTTTAGACAGGAAGAAATTCATCAAGTCAATAGGTTGACCTCTCAGAACCTTATTCCTAGGATTACTGCTCCTGATATAGGTTTAGAAAATAAGCCTCATATCCTGACCCAGTCTAGGTTCAATGCCTCATCTGTCTATGAGTGGAATATATATGGTATGTCATAATACAATATCCTTAGCCTACTCCAATAGATGACTATGGCAGCCAATGCCTATAAAACCCAAATAGAAACCACAGATAGAGCCATAGATGAACTCCTTATAGTTGGTTTTTCAGGATAGCTTAAAGGATGGAGGGATTATCATTTGTCCCTAAGTCAACAGTTAGAAATACTCCATTTTGTCTAAACCTTTGAAGATGGAACCCCTATACTAGATGAGAGAGGTAATACCATAGAGGATGCATTGTCTACCCTCATCCTAACCATATCTCTTCACTTCATAGGAGATCCATCCCATCTTAAAGACAAAAATGCTGAGCTCCTTAGCAATCTTAGGTGTAGGAGACTTAGTAATTTTCAAACATATAAAAACACATTCCTTACTAGGATAATGCATAGGGAAGATTCTTACCAACCTTTTTAGAAAGAAAAATTCCTTGCAGGATTACCCAAAATCCTAGGAGAAAAGGTTAGGAACGTCATTAAACAAGCCTTTAGTAACCAGATCCCCTATGATCAGTTCACTTATAGGGAATTGATTAGTCTTACCCAAAAGGAAGGACTTAAGATCTGCTAAGACTTAAAACTCCAAAGGCAACTCAAATGGGAAGTGAGAAAGACTAGACAAGATTTAGGAAACTTCTGCCAACAGTTTGACTACAATCTCATAGAGTCAAAATAAAAAATCTGTAGTGCTCAGTGTAAAAGCAAACCCTATAAGAAATCCAAACCTTCTTATAATAGGAAATCCCAACCTAGGAATGAAACCTATTATAAGAAACCTTCTGCCAAAAAGACCTCAAGCCTTACAAAAAGTCTTATAGCAAGTCAAAACCTAAGACTAGTCTTAAGGATGTCACCTGTTATAAATGTGGTAAGAAAGGTCACACTTCCAAATTCTGTAGATTAAATACTAGATTGCATGAACTCTAATTAGAAGAAGGAATCATAGATAAAATTTCTGCTCTTTTAGTTGAGTCTTCAAAGTTTGAGTTTTCCTATCTTCATAAGAAAAACCCTTTCAAATAGATGAGTTAGCTACCTCGTCTTCCAATTCAAACATAGAGTCTAGCTCAAAGGTAGATTCTAAAAATAAATAAAAATTCCAAACACATTAATATGTTGACAAAAAGCCAAGAAGCAATTCTTGAAGCTGTCAAGTATATTAATGACCCTGTTCTTCAAAAGGAATGCTTAGATCAGCTTCTTAAGACATTAGAAGAGAAGCCTGTAAAAAAACCTTCCATCTTACCCTCTACTGGTAGGAATTCCTATGATCTTACAACCATTCTAGACAGAGGTAAGAATTCTAAAAAACCTGTCCCTACAGTTCAAGACCTATAAAAAGAGATTAGGGAAGTTAAGTCAGAATTGAAAGACCTTAAGCTAAAAACAGCAAAAGGATTCTGATTTAATCCAAAATTTTATTTCAAAAATATCTTATTCAAATTCTGATTCTGGTTCAGATGATCACATAGAAGATTCTGAACTACGAAAACTAGATAATTTGGAAGAGGTTCCAGATATTCCAGACAATTTTATAAATGTTTTAAGAGAGATTACTTCTCGAAAATATTTAATTCAAATCAAGGTTGTTTTTTCAAATGATTTTCAATTGGAAATAATTGCTTTGTTTGATACAGGAGCATATCCCAACTGTATCAACTACAACTTGGTTCCAAAACGATATCATTTTGAAACAAAAGAAAAACTTGTTACAGTGAATAATTCAAAATTAACTATTAGCGGGAAAACTGAAGCTTCAATAGTTAATGGAAACACTGCTTTAAAAAGTGTTTTTCTTTTGCTAAAAAACCTTCATCGTATGGTTATATTGGGAACTCCTTTCATTAATTTGATTACTCCCTATAAAGTCATTCATGATGGAATCATTTTCAAAACAAGGAATTCAAAAATCATTTTTCCTTTCCTCAAAAAACCAAAGAAAAGAAATCTCAATCTTATAAAAACAAATTCAATTTGTAATTTTGAGATTAATGCCTTGATAAAAGGAAAAACAAGACATCTCATGCATCTTAAGCAAGATGACCGTTTTCAAAAAATTCAAAAACAAATTCAAACTGATTTTGTTAAAAATAAAATCACTTCTTTTCAAAATAAAATTGAAAAAGAAATTTGTTCTTATCTTCCAAATGCTTTTTGGGATAGAAAATAACACATAGTTGATCTACCCTATGAAAAAGATTTTGATGAAAGACAAATCCCTACCAAAGCTAGACCAATCCAAATGAATAAATCTCTAGAGCAACATTGTAGAGAAGAAATTCAGGATTTAGAGTCTAAGGATTTGATTTCAAAATCTAGGTCACATTGGTCTTGTGCAACTTTCTATGTTAATAAGAATAGTGAAATAGAAAAAGGAACACCTAGGTTAGTAATCAATTACAAACCATTGAACAAAGCCTTAAGATGGATTAGGTACCTTATTCCAAACAAAAAGGATTTGCTTCAAAAATTGCATTATGCATTCATATTTTCAAAATTTGATATGAAATTAGGATTTTGGCAAATTCAAATTCATCCTAATTATAGATATCGAACTGCATTCACAGTCCCATTTGGACAGTATGAGTGAAACGTCATACCTTTTTGTTTAAAAAATGCTCCCTCAGAATTTTAGAGGATAATGAAAGACATTTTCAACCCTTATTCAAACTTTTACATTGTCTACATTGATGATGTTCTAATTTTTTCAAACTCTATAGACCAACATTTCAAACATCTGCAAACATTTTTCCACATTGCAAAGAAAAATGGTTTAGTAGTTTCAAAATAAAAAATATCTCTTTTTCTAACTCGTGTAAGGTTTTTGGATCATTACATTACTCAAGGCACTATTACACCAATTGAAAGATCCATTGATTTTGCATCTAAGTTTCTTGATAAAATCTTAGATAAAACTCAATTGCAAAGGTTTCTTGCAAGTTTGAATTATGTTTTAGATTTTTGTCCAAAGATTAACCGTCTAGCAAAACCATTACATAATAGATTAAAAAAGAACCCAGTTTCTTAGTCAGACTGGCATACTAAGGTTG
This sequence comes from Reutealis trisperma, assembly GCA_947687605.1. NCBI lineage: Eukaryota > Viridiplantae > Streptophyta > Magnoliopsida > Malpighiales > Euphorbiaceae > Reutealis > Reutealis trisperma. The sequence goes on from CANTUT010000407.1 coordinate 223,450, forward strand.
TTCAAACAATTAAAAAACAAGTTTTAGAAATCCCATGTCTGCATATAACTGATCCCTTAGCTCCAAAAATAATGGAAATAGATGCATCAGACATAGGCTATAGTGGTATTTTGAAACAAATTCAAAATAGGCGAGAATGTATAGTCTAATTCACCTCTGCACATTGGAATGATTGTCAAAAAAATTATTCTACAATTAAAAAAGAAATTCTTTCAATTGTTTTGTGCATTTCAAAATTTCAAAGTGATATTTTAAATCAAAAATTTCTTTTGAGAATTGATTGCAAATCAGCAAAAGAAGTTTTACAAAAAGATGTTCAAAACTTGGCATCAAAAAAGATTTTTACAAGATGGCAAGCTATCGTTTCTGTATTTGATTTTAATAATAAATATATAAAGGGTGATACAAACTCAATTCCAGATTTCCTAACCCGTGGATTTCTCCAAAACAGGTAGCGATGCCTCAAAAATCAAAGGATAAGGGCAAAGCCCCACAAAATTCAAACCTTGAGGAGAAGACCAAGGCCCAATCCTCAAGCCCAAACCTTTCAAACATAGTAATTTCAAACACACCCTCTTCAGCCCAACTAGTTAAATCCTAGATCAGCATTGTTGAGAAAAAACCCGAGACCTAAACATCTCAGGCAGATATTCAAAAATAGATTGAACAGTTAGCCCATTCACCAGAAACTCTTATGGCCATTCAAAAGGCTTATGAAGCCTCCTTTTTAAATACCTCCTCCTCCGAGGCCAAAGGTAAATTCTCTACTAATTCTACTTCAAAAACAAAAACACAGATGATCAATTTACCCTCTCAAAGTTCATCTCAAAATATTTGAAAACCCAATACTCAAGAAATTGTTTTATCAAAAAATAAAAAATTTCTTGTAACATTTGAGTATTTGGAAAAAATCCATTTTCAAACAATTATGACTATAGAGGAAGGATTTTATAATCCCAATTCTTTTAAAGTAGCCACACAAATTTTTCCATAAGGATGGTATTATACACTTTGAAACAAAACCAAACCCCAAACCTATTACCAAGCCATTTTGGAAACTACTGGCTTAGCAAAATTTAACTATTTCAAAAAGGATGACAAACACCCTGATCCTGCATATTCCACATGCATCATCAAGAAAATCATCTATCCTACAAACTGGGAAAAAGATCTTTCAATCTTAAAATTCTTCCCTACAAACCACTGTACAATAATTAACCATTGCTATAGTTTCAGTTACTAGGACTACAAATAAGCATGGTATAACGCCTTTTTCCTTCAAAACCATAAACATAGTCACTCTTAGTTATTTTATTTTAATAGAAATTTTCAAACACAGAAAATATCCTACTAGTTCATACAATAGTGGAATCACTTTGGGAATTTACCTGAAACCTTAATCCTTGAGGTTAAGTCCTGTTATGACCTTTTCAAACAACATTTCAAACTAACAGAAACAAAAAAAAAAAAAAAAAAAAGATTCAATTCTTTTCTTCTGTTTTGTTCAAAAATTTTCCTATTCTAGTTATGTATTTGGTATTTTGCTTATCATCAAACTCAGGATTGTTAATACAATCTCATCAGAAGATTTAAAATCAAATGGTGGGATTTCTTTCAGAACAAAGTGACCACAACTAAGGTCCAAAATTGGCTAATCAAGAATAACTTCATGCAATGCCCTCAAGAAATTATAACCTTTCTGGCACAAAAATCATTTGTTATTCCAAAGTTAGCTGCAGCTAAATTAGAGGATGAATTCTTCCAAATGGTTCAACAGATTATGGAAAATAGGTTGACCTCTGCTTCTTCTAAACTAGAATCTTCAAAAGCACCGTCCTTAAGATCAAAAGCAAGTTCAACCTCAAGCTTTAGTTCAAGCTCATTTGAACCCTTTATTGATTTAGGAGATGACAATGAAGATGACTGTTTTGGTATTCTACCGCCACTTAAAAGGTAGAATTCAAATTTAAATTTTCAAACTTGTAATAGGTATTTTGCCACCTCATAAAGGTAGCTATAAAAAAAAAAGTATTTTAACTTTTGCTGTCGACAGTGGAAAACAACAGTTACTCCACTCATTCAAATAGGAACTTCACTTCTGCTAAGAAATGACTAAAAGCAATGTATAGCTCCATCTTATGTGAAGCCATAGTCCAATCTTTTCAGAAGACAAAATCAGCTGGCCTATCCTCCAACGGGTCCACTGCCTTACAAAATTTCAAGACTGCTACTCAACTTTCTCTATATAAGGCCAGTTCTCTTCAAACAAGATAAACTTCTAGGAGAGCTTAGGTTGGAAGAAAAATTCTCTTTGAAAACACTAGGCCTTAGAATTATTGTGTAAACACCTTTCCAAACCCTTAAATATTTGTATCCTTTTATAATTTATGGAAAAACAATTTTGTAAATTATAATTTTCAAACATAAATATATTAAGGTATATTTATCTTTAAAATTCTATATATTTATTTATTTAAATTTAAAATTATAAGTGACAAGAGTGTGCTCTCTGCTTACCTTTTCTTTAAGGATCCTGCAGATCTGAAATTGTGAAAACTGTATGTGTGTGTGTGTGTGTATATATATCTATATATATATATATATATATATATATATATATATTTGTTGATTTGCTTGCTGTGTGGACAACATTGGTTGTTCGTTTATTTTATATACCCTAAGATCTTGTGGCATTGCAAGTGTGTGTATATATATATATATATATATATATATATATATATATATATATATATATATATATATATATATATATATATATCTATTTTATTTGATTTTCTTGTGCGTTGTTCGTTGCTATTATTACTCTGAGATCCTGTGGCATTATTTGGGTTTGGTTTTATCCCAAGGTGTATAGAACTATCCATTTGGAAAGATTAATTTTTCTTGTCTTCAAAAGATAGAGAACCTCTTCAAATAGATGAGTTAGCTATATCATCTTCCAATTCAAATACAAAATCTGATTTAGACGCAGATTCCCAAAAACTTGTTCCAACTGTTCAAGACTTTCAAAAAGAAATTAAGGAAATTAAAACAGCAAAAGGATTATGATTTATTCCAAATCTCATTTAAAAAATGTTTGATTCAAATTCTAATTTTGGTTCAAATGATCACATAGAAGATTTTGAACTACAAAAACTGAATAATTTAGAAAAGGTTCCAAATATTCCAGACAATTTTATAAATGTTTTGAGAGAAAACACTTTTCGAAAATACTTAATTAAAATTAAAATTTTAATTCACATTAAAATTGTTTTTTCAAATGATTTCCAATTAGAAGCAATTGCTTTGTTTGATATAGGAGCAAACCTCAACTGTATCAACTACTATTTAGTTACAAAAAGATAACACTCTAAAACAAAAGAAAAATTTGTCACAGCAAACAATTCAAAATTAACTATTGGCGGAAAAACTGAAGCCTCTATAGTTAATGGAAATATTGCTTATATAGAGAATTTTGAATGCCAGTCTTGAAAATTTTGAAAGTTGGTAGGCCCGTTGAAGGACAGGCTAGTTGGAGTTGTCTTATGAAAAAATCAAACTATAGCTTCACATATATTAGAACTGTTGATGTTTTTAGTCATTTCTTGACAGAAGTGGAGTACCTGTTTGAATAAGTAGAGTAATTGTAGTTTTCCACTGCGGGCAGAAAAGTAAATTACTTTTTTTTATAACTGCCTTGATTAGGTTGCAGAATACCTTTAGCAAAGTTTGAAAATTTAAATTTGAAATCTACCTTTTAATTGGCAGTAGAATGCCAAAACAATGATCTTTATTATCATCCCCTAAATCAATAATAGGTTCAGAGGAACTTGAGCTTGCACTTGATCTTGAAGACGATGCATTTGAAGAGCTTGGTTTTAAAGAGGCAGAAGCTAATCTATTTTCCATGATCTGTTAGACCATATGAAAGAATTCATCCTCTATTTTTGCTACAACTAATTGTGGAATAACAAACAACTTTTGTGCCAAGAAGGTTGTTGTTTCTTTAGGGCACTAAATGAAGTTATTCTTGATTAGCTATTTTTGAACTTTGGTAGTAGTTATCTTATGTTTGAAAGAATCCCACCATTTGACTTTGAATCTTCTGATAAGATTGTATTGACAATTCTGGGTTTGATGATAGGCAAAGTACCAGATACATGCCTGAGGGAGAAAAAATTTGGAACAGAAAGAAGAAAATGGTTGAATCTTTTTTCTATTTCTATTGGTTTGAAATGTTGTTTGAATAGTTCATAACAAGGTTTTACTTCAAGAGTTAGTGTTTTAGGTAAGTTCCCAAAGTGGTTCCACCATTGAATGAATCAGTAAGGTAGTTTGGCTATTTGAAAATTCCTATTAAAGTAGAATAGCCAAGAATGACTATGTTTGTGATTTTGTAGGAAAAAGGAGTTATACCATGCTTGTTTGTAGTCTCAGTAGTTAAAACTATGACAATGGTTGACTTGGGTATGGAGGTTAGCAGGGAAAGATTTTGAGGCTGAAAGATCTTTTCACCAATTTGAAGGATGAATAATTTTCTAAATAATGCATATGGAGTATGCAGGATTAGGGTGTTTTTCATCTTTTTTGAAGTGGTTAAATTTGGCTGAGCCAGTTTTTCCAATATGGCTTAGTAATAGGATTGGAGTTTGGTTTTATCCCAAGGTGTATATAACCATCCATTTGGAAAGATTTGTGTTTGTTTGTTCAAGAAGATAAACAGTAAAATTATTAAGTGAATAGTTGAGCAGAGGAACAGTAGTAAGTCTTGTTTGCATTGAGAGTTGTAGGGTAGTAAAACTGGTGGCCATACTCCTTTTCATTCAAACATTTTATTTTTATTTTTAAAATAAATTTACAATTGTTTCTCTATAGAAACACTTCCTTTTCAGACTCTTCTATCTCTAACTCTTCAGAGTTCAAAAGGGTCGTAAATAGTAAGGAGATAGCTATTGAAAATTTTTCAAAACAAATTGATGACTAGAAAATTCCTAGGATTCAAAAGAAATAGATTTATGAATCTTCAAAACTTTCTTCCCTTAAGACTGATTACTCCATCAAGACTGAGGAGAGAGATGTTCAAATTCAAAACTTTTTGAAGAAATCCAACTCCTTTCTTCAAAATCCATTCAAACATATAGGGAGAAGTCCTTTAAATACTTGCATATAGGCCTCATCTAAGTAAGAATTAAACCCCTTACTAAAGAAGGTCTAGATACTTCAATCTAGCAATTCTTAGGGATGCTAGATTTACAAACTTGCAGAATTCCTTGTTTAGTACCATTAAGTCTAGTCTTAATAGAGGACCCATTAGCTTTGATTGCTATCCAAACATAACAGTTTCTTTGAATGATAAGAATGTTTTAAAGAGTATTGTTCTTCAAATTAAGACTCACAATTACAAAATGCTTGAAGGTTCAATCCCGATAGCATTAATTTTCAAATTTCATTATAAAGCAATGATAATTGCTTTTGCTTCGAAACATGTCCAACAATCCACTAAAGGAGAAACCCTTTTACGTCAAACAAATTTTATAAGATCCAATGCCGTTATCCCTAAGACCATTCAATGGAAAGACATTACATTACCAGAAAAATGAATCTTAGAAAAAGCTACTTAACTAGAGTATCCCAAACAACTTGAGCCAAGCACTAACCTCAATAACATAACCCAATTCAAAGATGGTAGAGTCAAACTTACCTTCGACAGAAAATCAACTCGTTCAAGGTTTTCTGACTATGGTGCCTTTACATCTTCCACTGTTGATTTAGGAAGAGTCTCAAACCTTCCTTCAATCATATATGCTCCTTATCACCCAGAGCAAGTTCAAACCCAAATTCAAAAGCTAAGGTATTCAACCTCAGACATACCTAGCTCCACCCTTCAAAACGTTGACTATCAAATGACTATACCAAAACCAGTATATGAAAGTCAACCTGCAAATCAAGAAGAAAAAAAACAGAAGACATAATTGTCCCTTCTTCCCCAACACCTTTAGAAGTTACCCAAAACCTTGAAGCAGAAATCAATGCTTTTCAAATTGATAAAAAACTTCTTCATGAAGATTTTTATTCAAAAAAGAATGAACAGAAAAAGATCTAGTTTTTCAAACACTTTGTGGAAGTCAGAAATGAAATCTAAGAAAAATATTATGATTTTTGTAACTAGTTCAAAATTCAAATTAAATTTTTTGATTGGTTTGAAATATGTGCAAAAGAAAATAATATTTCTTATCCTTTCAAAAAAGAGGAATGTTTAGATCATTCAAACAAGTCTGTCAATCCTATCACCACTAGGAATAAACTTCCTAAATGGAAGGTAGATGGTCAGATTATTTAGTCAAAATATCCACCTCTTATGAAAATGTCTATCCCTTATGGTGAATATGAGATAGATGCAATACCTTTCAAAAAAGTGTAAGATGAGGAAAAAGATAATATCAAAAACCTTGTCAGGCAAACCAATTTTCAAATGCCTATCTCCATACCATAGGAAAGCAGCTCACTAAGATAGAAACTCATATCCAGAGAACAGCTATCAGCACTTCAAA
>CANTUT010000407.1:235000-290000 GCA_947687605.1 Reutealis trisperma
AAACTACAAATCCTAAAAATCTTAAAATTCTAACGTTATCCCTAAAACATCTAAATTATAAAAACCAAAACCGCATAACCTAAAAACATTAAAACCCAAAATCGTAAGGCATAATCTCCCAATTGGAGGATTTATTTTTTCATAAAATATGTACCCTAAGCCTTAATCCTATACCTAAACATTTAACTTTATTACATATAAATTGTGCTACATATGAATTGTTGAATGTTGTAGAAACACATGTTATGATTAAAGTGTAATTAATTAAATATTGTTGCTTATTATACATTGATATTTTTGTGTGCAAAATCCATTACATATAATGTTAATAGATATGGTTGGACTAATACAAATCTACATCTATTAGGGAGGTGAAGTGATACGCACTGACTATGGGTTTGATTATATAAACGAGCAATACAATGTGATCGAAGTTTATCCACTTGATAAAATTACAGAGATGCTTCACATAGTTCAATTAGCCACAGACATGGAGAATGAATGATATTTTGTCGAATCAATAATATTTAGGGTACCTATTAAAATGGCACATGGAATTGTGTTCCAAACAGCTAAAATGTTTGGACAATGATGATGTAGAACAAATGTTTCAGCAAATAGAATTATTTAGGGATGATTTATCCTTTTTTGAGATATACATTGTGATTGCAGAGAAAACAATAAATGATGATGTGAATGAAGATGATTTCAAAGGGGATGGAGATAGAGATGAGGATGTCAATAATGAAGGTGCATGTTGCTTTACAGAGGGCTCAAGAGTAATGGTCTCATATGATTTTGAGGATTATCTAGATGTTGAAGAAGATGATTGTGAAGATGCACCTAATGGGTTCGAAGAAAGCAATGAAAATATACTTCATAAAATTGACAATTCCGATTTTGATCAATCTAGTTATGAGGAATATGAAGGGTAGGGCTCCATCATAAATAATCGTGTGGTGGTCAATATATGATGAGAACATGGTAGTATAGTTGGATGCCGATGAGAACATGGTAGACTTTGGTGATAGCTTACATAAAGGAATGTTGTTTACTAGTAAAGAAGAATGTAAGCTTGCAATCCAATAGCATACAATCTAGCACAACTACTAGTTCTATGCAAAAGAATCTAGGATTGATACATTTGTGTGGTATTGCAAGAAAATATTAACTAGAGATGTAAGTGGAGAGTGTTGTGAACCCTTAATTTTACACCCTCATCATCCAACTGCAGCCTTAGCATCTACTAAGTTTAATGTGCTATGCAGAGCTGTTACAGCGGTCCCGCTAGCTGGTTAGCAGGCTGTGGTTCGGGAGAAATTTTTTTTAGCCTTTAATTACATTGCCACCATATATCCAAATTTCCTAAACTCTAAACCACCAACCAGTCTCTAAAAAAAAAAAAAAAAGCCACGTCAGCCATTGCTAGAGCAAACAGTGGCGCCACCGGCTGTCTAGGCGGTGCCACTGGCCTCTCTGGTGGTGCACCACCCAGAACACCGGCGGCACTTCCCAGAAGGCAGATGGCTTGGGCCCCACTGCCCTTTTTGCTATTCTCAAAATGCCCCCAATTTGATTTTTTAGCATTTTTCCAGCCCTATCTTTTTAGTCTTTTCACTTTTCCACTTCCCAAACTACCCTCACCCACTTTTCCTATAAATACCTCCCTCCACTTGTCATTTCTACACACTTCTTGAATTAGTATTGATGGTTATCTACTAATTCCTCTCTTCTACTCTCTCCAACCACTCTCTAATTAATTAATTAATTTTTTTAATTAATTAATTAATTATCTTACTCTAACCAAGTTAATTAATCTTTTTAATTAACTAAAACTTTTTTTAAATTAAAATTAATCACTCAATTAATTAATTAATTAATCTTTTTAATTAATTAATTAATCACTTTTTTTCCAAAATTAAATTAACCTTTTTTTCAATCCACCCTCCATCCAAATTAATTAATTAATCATCCATCCATCTTTTTTATCATATTAATTAGTTAATTAATCATTTTAATTAATTAATTAATTTTCCAATTAATCCAATCACCTGATCCCAATAAAATAGAACTTTGGTCCTGTAAAACCCTCCGCTTGCCAAAAGTATAGGTATCAGCCTTTTTCCTTACTCTTAAAACACCCGAATCAAAATCAATTTGATTAACTCCTAAACCCCTCCACTTAATTGTAGAACGAACTATGTGGATTTGATCCCTATTCAATGGGGTACGTAGACACATTTAGATTCTAAATCTAAATCTCAAATCCAAATTCCAATCAATCTCCTTTCCCCTTCTTAATTAATTTAATTTGTGGATGTTTCATTTTAATTTTCTCATTACACTCATACCATGCTCATGTATTAATCATGATATTATAATTGTCATATAATATTTATCATTTATGAAATCAATTTTTCAAGGTCAAATTAAACTTAAGAGCCAAACTTAGATTATTTAAAACTAAAAATTTGGTCCCCGAACTCAATCTGGTTGGAGACTAGTGATTTTATCCTTTGGTAAATTAATTGAAAATTAATGAATTGGAGTCAATTGAGTTTTTCCTTTATTTTTCCATTTAAAAATAAATTAGGGTGGCTACTCCAAAAATCATTTTCTAAAATCAACTAAATCCGAACCTTAGGGTTCCATCATGAGTCTAAACCTAAATGAGCATCCTGATTCCCTCCGGCAGATAGGGCTAGTACTTAGGTGAGGCCTCACAGTTGGCGACTCTACTGGAAACTAGTTGCCACATTTTTAAAAAATAAAAAGGAAAATAAGAGGATTATTATTTGGTTAAGGAAAATTTTTTTCCAAAATAATATCCATTTGGCTCATTAAGTATAATTTGACTTTCATACATCATTTTGCATAATAAAGGCTCCTTGCCTAACTTTAGCTTTAGAAAAACTTTTGGATGGCTAATAGCATTGGCTCAACAACTTTTTTTGAGTATGCTGGGAGACAGTGAAAGCATTTCACCCCACAACGAATCCCTGATCATTTCGGTGGTGTAATGAGCAATCAGTACTGAGACTCATGTGAGGCTCTTTGCCTCACATGTGGTTAGGTATATCAATGCTCTAGTGGGACAGGAGCCCTTAAATCAAACCACTCTTCACCCTTATGCATATAGTTGCCCTAGCGTTGACCCTAGCTTCCATGTACCGTAATAATCGAGATATCTATACATATGCCCATGAAACCTTTTTGGCATGCATCACGACATTACCATGCATACGTAATATGAGAAACTCGACAAGGTAAAACCTCAAAACCATAAACCGGTGGGTAGTTACCCTAAATACCTCACACACTCATCCTGTCAACATGTAAACCCAGTGACCAACCATGTAAAAGGAATCCTTTTCCCAATGCATCTTCACATTCATACCATTTTTCCTTCACATTTTTGTATTCTTACCTATTTTTCTATTTTTTGTTCCTAAGGTACTAATGGCCAACACTTTCAACTTCGACTAAGGGGCAATGAGCACCTTTCTCACTAATGTCCTTAAGAAACAAGAGGAACTTTTCAAGCTGCACTCATTATCGCTTTTAAGACCCAAGCCGACACTTTCACCTATGCTCTTAATGCTCAATCTACTACCTTTACTGATGCCCTCAACTCCCAATGTCAGTTGATCATCAATGAGATCAAGGAAATGACCAAAGTCATTGTTACTCCCCCTCCTGCTTGTGTTGAGCATGCATCTGCCCAAGCAGAGACTAACCATACCCCTACTTTTACTCCTCCTATTATCAATCTCACTGATAATGGGAAAACACTTGAAACTCCAACCTCTCCTGTTGTGGGCTTGAACGCAACCACTCCCTCTCCCGCTGTAAATCATTTTCAAAGTGGAGATTTTTCTAGCTTTTCCGAAGCTAAAAAATTGATGGAGAAAATTGAGGCCATGGAAAGAACACTCAAGAACGTCAAAAAGCACGAAGACATGATAGATGTCGACTCCTTAGCACTTTTCCCAAATGCATGGGTTCCTCCAAAATTTAAAATGCTAGTTATGGACAAGTTTAATGGCATGTGGTGCCCCAAAACCCACTTCAAAATGTATATGGGCGCCATGAGACCCTTTGGTATGGACGACAAGCTCCTTGCTCAATTATTCCAATAATCTTTAACCGAAGCAGGTGTCAAGTGGTTACTAGATCTTGACTAGAATCATAAGAAAACTTGGGATAACATTTGCAATGCTTTTGTTAAGCAATACCATTACAACATCGAGGTGGATGTCACCCATTGAGATTTGAAAACTGCCAAATAAGGGCCAAGAGAATCCTTCATCGTGTTCCTTATAAGTTGGAGGACAAAAGCAGCTCAAATGGTGAACTATCCATCTGAATTAGAGCAAATTGACATCAAAGAACTCCTTCCCCAATATCAGGCTCATCTGCAAACTCAATACCTCCCCAGCTTCAAAACTCTCATTGCCATTACCTCTAAGATCAAGGATTTGATTCAATCAGGACAAATCAAAGATGAATCCTCTAGCTCAAAGTATTATAAGAACAATAATTACACCAACAACTCCATTACCAAAAGAGAGGGAGAGGAAAATATTGTGTCATGTCACCAGCTAATGATGTTAGAAATAAGGAGGACTTTCTTTGAGCTAGGCATGCCCCTTAGTGTCATTTATAAGAAAGCCTTATAGGCTAATATGGTTAAGCCTTTAGACCCACGACCTCCTCCAAACCCCTTGCCTAAGGGTTATAATGCTAATGAGCATTACGACTTTCATCAAGTGCTAGGGCACAAAACTAATGCATGCAGGACTCTGAAACATAAAATCCAAGACCTCATTGACAGTGGAGACATTGTTGCTCCCAAACCCAAAGTCTAGTATCATCGAGCTCACCCAACTATCTCAAGCCTCACTCGATAACTGGTATTTCAATAAAACTACCACCGCTGCTGTGCCACTATCCAAGTCTTCTGAATCCATGTTCAAGTCATTTGAGTCTATATCTAAGTCTGAGTCTGAGGCTCTGTCTGAGTAATCTTTCTTTGAGTTCGAGTCCGTCAAGTCTTGTCCTCTTTTTTCAGCTTATCCTTTAATGTGCCCAATCATGGGACTTTTTTTTTTATCAGTAATAATAAAAGTTTGAATTTTTTGATTTACTTTAATTTTTTTTGATTCGTCTTTAAATAGGATATCTTAAAAAAATGAAAAATACAAAAAAAATGAAAAAGGCAAAAGGATTAATTAATTATGGCACAAAGGAAAAGAATCAAAAATCACATACATTACATTTGCATGGCAATAGTGAAAAAGCTCATAAGCTATTTTGTACAAGATGAAGACATGATAGGAATGCTCCAAGCATCACAATTTACAATATCTCGACCTACAAGAAGCCTATTAAGGAGAAGTTGTGGAGAGTGAAGATAGAATAGATCAAAAGATATCATAACCAATTGAATGCCATTCATGAAGAGAATGGATGCTCTATACGAAATTTAAGGCTATCAATAGAGACATGTCGGGCACTTCAACAAGAAGGTGAGAGATAGGGGTTCACAAGAAGGAAATCCAGTTTTGGAAGAAATCCAAAGCCCCTATTCCTGATCCAAGAGGAAGTTCAAACTAAACTAGGCTAGATAGTATAAGAAGATCCTATCCAATGGAGTCACCATCTTCACGGACATGGACTGAAATGAATTCTCCCATCCTGGCAACTTGGACTGGCTGAAATGATACATCATCTAAAGATGACATCTGCATTTCACTTTCTATTTTTCATGCATATGTAATTAGAACTACGTGAACCTTATTCTCCCTAAAAGAAATAATTGATAAAAAAGTGATGTAAGGGATACGTAGGCAGCCCGTCTTGGGTGCGATCCAAATCATAATACAAAATATTTTATTTTCATTGCATTCTCATTTTCTTTGTGCCTAGTACATCATTCATTTCTTTTGCCTAAAAAAAAAAAAAGAATGCTCGCTAAGTTGAAAACCTGAAAGGGTGGCTTAGGCAGAAATTAGAGCAAAAATAAAAGATATCTAATTTAATGGTGATCAAATATTGCAAAATACAAACCCATCATTATGATAAAAAGGATAGCTTTTTCAATGTCATTTATAGCTTATCTTGTTTCATGTATTCCCGTCAACCTATAATTATTTCGAACAAAAAGCAAAAAAAATGTGGTCATAATCCAACCAGTCCTCCTTTCTACCTTAACTACAGTAGTCCTTCTTTGAACCTCCAATATAGTGTTATCCTGTCCTCAATGCAGTCACAATCTCTTTTGTCCCCACCATTGCAGTTTGAGTCACTACTGCAACTTGTGGTGTTACACTTCCAGTAGATTCCCGAGTCTCCTTCAAAGATCGAGTTACCCCTTTGATGTTATAGTCTTTTTGCCACTAATGGTTTCTCATACAGTCTCTCCTTTCTCAGCTGCATCATCCTCTATTCCTCTCAGCAGGGCAGCCTAGTACTCTTTCTCAATTACCTGGCATACCTCTCTAAGGTCCCAAGTGAAATCCCAAAATAAATAGCCTTATAACTCCTCAACCAACCACCACCTAATAGCTCTAGCAATTGGGAGCTGTGATCTGCACAGACTCCAAGAAAAAAGAACTAGGGGCACATCCTTAGTTTGCCTCATCTGCCTCAAGACTCTCATCCCCTAGTGGAAAGTTATTAAAACCAAGCCCAACAGGCACAACCACTCGATACCCACAGCCCCCAGTCAGGAGAGATCTAATCATTTACCATTTGCAGTACTAAAAATGTATCCTCCAAAGGCAAGCTACAAGCAACCATCCTATCCAATCTCTGACCGAGTCTCAATAAAATATGTGCAGACTGAAAAACAGAGGCCACCACCTGAAAATGATCCATCAACCACACTTAATCCAAAACCTAAAACCAGACACCCACAAAGCACCCAAAGCAGAAAGGGTAAGAATAGACAAAATTTTCTCACCTGAGAATAACTGGCAAGACAGTTCATCTCTCTAAATCCCTAACAAAGAGTCAAGGCTCATCAGTGTCTTTACTAGTACATCTCTAACCATAAAATGTCTCTATTCCATTTGCCACTCTGGCATCACCTCAATTAACAGACCCATATCTGAGACTCAAATAGAAAATCAAGGACCTCATGTTGAGCCTCTGCCTCGCTCATATCTCCCTAGTCACCAAGATCATGAAACTTCTCAATCACAGTGGTCAAATTCACTTGACCATTACCAATGATCATTTGGCTTGAGACATCCTGAGACAAGTCCAAAAAACTCTTGAAAAATCTAGGAGATGTCAAACTCTAAGCTCTAGCACCACCAGAGTTACCTCTGGATTATAGTCAAGCCATAGCATTGAACTTTCCAAAGGTGGGACACAACTCCTTTTTAGCAGCACCAAAACAGAAAATACAGGCCACTAGATTCCAAAACCTAAAGCAAGCCCTCAGAAAAATCTTAATCTCTGCGTAATGCCACCATGGCAACTATTCCATACCAACTCAAGTTGAGTTCCTCAACCTTATCCAGTTTTTCAATCCACAAATGCATGGCTCCATAGACAGAAAAGTCATATAAAAAAATTACATTCACAAAGTAAATGCATGAATCTACCCTCATGCATCCATGCAACCATTCATTACAGGCATCACCACAAATCATGCATGGCATAGAAGTCAGGCAAAAGGTCCATGAATTCTGAAATATGCATGCATCATTTATGCACTAGCACCTATGCAATCATCTGTAATTATACATCATCATGCATAAGCTGAGCCAATAGCCTCACTGACATCTCCTTAAACTGACCAATACTTCCTCAAAGCTAACCAATACCTCTTAAAGTTGGCCTATGCCTCTTTGAAGATAAATGATACCTTTTTAGATCTAATCAATGAAACGTGACTTCTAGAGTCCCTTTACTCCTAGTTAAGTTCCTTTGAGACTTTCAAAAAGGCCTAACCCCTCACATTCAGAAGCCCAAGTTTCTTTGGATGATCAAAATCTTGTTAGGATCTCTCAAGCCGACTCGCCACAAGTTGAGGTTCTCCTTTCATTAAATTATCTTGTCCAAAATCCTCCTCCACCCATAAATATCTAGAAATGGTCACCTAGACATCAATGTGGTTCCTTTCTCCATCTCTTTTATCTAAATCCATCAACTTCATCCATAAATGTCTAGAAACGATCACCTAGACATCAATGTAGTTCCTTATTACATCTTTTTTATCCAAATCGATCAATTTCACCCATTAATGTCTAGAAACGATCACCTAGACATCTATATGGTTCCACTTTCCATATTTTTTACCCAAATCTATCAATTCACCCAAAAATATCTAGCCACCAGCTTAGATGTCCCTTTGGTCCATTTTCTCACTTCCATTCATCATCCACACTTTCCCCCCATAAATGTTTAAGAATGATTGCTTAAACATTCCTGTGGTTCTTTTTACCATCTTCCTTTTTTAGCCATGTCTCCCACCCAAATATGTCCAAATACTGACCTAGACATCACTTTAAGTTCTTTATACCACCCCCTCTATTGGGTTCACTATCATCAGAATTGAGATTTACCCAAATCATCTTTTCCTCCAACATTAAGGCAGGACAAATAGCCTTGATTAAGATTGACCCCAAATCATTCTTTACCTCTAACATTAGGGCCAAACAGATAGCCTTAATTAAAATTCACCAAGACCATTCTCGCATTCAAAATCAAGGCCGAACCGATAGCCATTGATAAAACCTCATCCTAGAGGGTTTCCTCCCAAAGAACCTAACAAGAACACACAAGCTCAGAGTCTGACCCCTACTATTCACTATCATCAGAATCACCTTTTGTTCAAAGCCAATTTTGATGAGGGGGCAATTGTGAACCCTTAATTTTGTACCCTCATCATCCAACCATAGCTTTAGCACCTACTAAGTTTAATGCACTATGCGGAGCCCTTACGACGGTCTCACTAGCCGGCTAGTGGGCAAGGGCCGCTGCCCCTAAAAGAAATTTTTTTTTAGCCTTCAATTACATTGCTCCAGACATCCAAATTTTCAAAACTCCAAACCACCAACCAATCTTTAAAAAAAAAAAAAAAAAAAAGCCACGTCAACTAAAAAAGCCACGTCAACCATCGCTGGATCAGTTGGTGGCACCATAAGTTGTCTGGGCGGCGCCGCTGGCCTCTCTGGTGGTACGCTACCTAGAACACCGACGGTGCCACCCAGAACACTAACAACACCACCTAAAAGGCTCGTGGCGCGGGCTCCACTACCCTTTTTGCTGTTCTCAAAATGCCCCTAATTTGATTTTTTAGCATTTTTCTAGCCCTACCCTTTCAATCTTTTTACTTTTCCACTTCCCAAACTACCCTCACCCACCTTTCCTACACTTCTCATTTCTACACACCTCTTGAATTAGTATTGATAGTTATCTACTAATTCATCTCTTCTCCTCCCTCCAACAACTCTCTAATTAATTAATTAATCTTTTTAATTAATTAATTAATTATCTTACTATAACCAAGATAATTAATCTTTTTAATTAACTAATTTTTTTTTAAATTAAAATTAATCACTCAATTAATTAATTAATTAATCTTTTTAATTAATTAATTAATCACCTTTTTCCAAAATCAAATTAGCCTTTTTTTTAATCCACCCTCCATCCAAATTAATTAATTAATCATCCATCCATCCTTTTCATCATATTAATTAGTTAATTAATCATTTTAATAATTAATTAATCTCCCAATCAATCCTATCATCTTGTCCCGATAAAATAAAACTTTGATCTGTTAAAACCCTTCGTCTGCCAAAAGTAAAGGTATTAGCCTTTTTCCTCACTCTCAAAACACCCAAACCAAAATCAATTTGATCAACTCTTAAACCCCTCCACTTAATCGAGGAACAAATTACATGGGTTTTGATCCCCATTCAATGGGGTACGTAAGCACGTTTGGAATCTAAATCCAAACTTCAAATTCAAATTCCAATCAATCTCCTTTCCCCTTCTTAATTAATTTAATGTGTGGATGTTTCATTTTAATTTTCTCATTACACTCATACCATGCTCATGTATTAATCATGATATTATAATTGTCATATAATATTTGTCATTTATGAAATCCATTTTTCAAGGTTAAATTAAACTTAAGAGCCAAATTTAGATTATTTAAAACCAAAAACTTAGTCCTCAAACTCAACCTGGTTTGAGGCTAGTGATTTTATCCTTGGGTGAATTAATTGGAAATTAATGAATTGGATTAGGATGGTGACTCCCAAAATCATTTTCTAAAATCAACCAAATCCGAACTCAAGGGTTCCATCGTGAGTCTAAATCTGAATAAGCATCCTGATTCCCTCTAGCAGATCGGACTAGTGCTTGGGTGAGGTCTCCCAAGTGTGTGCAAGGCAATTGAAAGATGATACTCACTGGAAGATAAGCCAATATGATGGCCCTATATATGCCTTAGCCAAAATCAAACTCAAGATCATAAACACTTGAGTGCAAATCTTACTGCTACTAATGTAAAACACCTTGTCCACGAATTGCTTGAAATATCAATTAAAGCCTTACAAGCTGAATAGATCATAAACCTAGCTATCGAAAGACATGGGTGGCCAAATGGATTGTAATTAGAAGAATATTTGGTGATTGGGAAGATTCATTTAATCTTCTTAAGAGGTGGATGCAAGGAACACAAACAAAAAATCTTGGCATGCATTACCTTATCCATGTTAGGGAGAACGTTGTTAACAATATGTTAGATTCATCCTGTTGCATATTTAAATGCATTTTTTGGTGCTTTAAGCCATGTGTCAATGGGATGAAACATTGCAGGCCTACTCTCATAATTGCTGTTATTTTTTTATATAAGAATTACAAGGCAGTTTTGTTATGTGCATCGGTATTAGATGGTGATAATCACATTTTTCTTGTGGCATTTGTTGTTGGGTAAAAAGTGAATAATGACAACTGGAATTATAATGACAACTGGAATTGGTTCATACAGTGTATCCAATTTTATGCACCAATAACCATCAATTGTGCATCACATCTGATTGCCATATAGGTATCAATGCAATGAAAAGTGATTTGTGGAAAATGTGTCTACATTGCTATTGTATTCACCATGTGGTCAGTAACTACAACACATCATTCAAAAATCAAAAACTGAAAAAATGATAAATGATGCAGGTAAGAATATCAGGTACCATAAAATATAATATAATTGTATTTATTACATATAAATGAATTATACTCAACATTGAAAATGATTAGTGAGGCTTTTGCTATTTTCAATTATGTTATTATAGCATATGAGGTCCAAAAAGAGAAAGTTTTGACATTATGCAAAAGGAGATTATGGCATTGGACAAGCCTTCATCAAAATGGCTAAAGAATGTACCATTGAAATAATGGACACTTACCTATAATGGTGGACATAGATATGGAAGCGTGACATCTAACATTGTCGAATCCGTTTACAGTTATTTGAAAGATGTTCGAGACTTGCCCATTACCACTATGGTGAATAAGATTTTTAATAAGTTGGTTAATAAATTCAACAATGGGTGATAAGCGTATGAGCAAGAAATATCTGAAGGACATAAGTACACCAAGTTCTATTGAGACAAACTGTCTATATGGACACGACGAGCAAATGATCATATAGTGCAACATTATAATAGAAAAACCAATGAATGTCAACCAGTTGCCAAAACCATTGAGGAAAGGTGAAGGGAGGCAATGTTTAGGTTGTAGAATTGTCAAGGTGACTGCACATGCAGCAAATTTAAGCAATATAAGATACCCTGCTCCCATACTGTTGCATATTGTCTGATGAATGGTATTATCTATGAGTAGTTCATTTCCCTATTCTACATATTGGAACGTTCCTTAGAATGTTGGGAATCAAACTTTCACCCCCTTTGACATCCCAGGTATTGGACGAAGTGTGATGAATCATATCCGATACCTAATTCTAAATGGTTGCATGATAGGGGTAGACTTTCCACAAGGATGAAATCTAAAATGGATTAGTGGGTCAAAGCTAAAGTAGGATATAAGGTAGATTATATGGACAATTTGACTATAATATTAAGACGTGTCCAACTAAAAATAATAGGAACAAACATCCATAAAATGTTAAAAATGTAACTTCTACATTAGTTTTTGTGTTAGCCATGTTAATTTTTGATAGGATATAAGGTAGATTATATGGACAATTTGACTATAATAATAAGATGTGTCCAACTAAAAATAATAGGAATAGACATCCATAAAATGTTAAAAATGTAACTTCTACATTAGTTTTTGCGTTAGCCATGTTAATTTTTGATTTTCACATTTCAATGTTAATACTATGGAATTTATAAATTATTCAATCCTTGTTATAATTGTATGTATTTAGTTATTGAATCATAATAGGCTCAATGTCTTAAAGCATAATATTTCTAGGTATGAATAGCAAAAAATTAAATGGATCTATATCATCACAATTAGGTAGTGTAATGCACATGGTAAATAATTTTATAAATCCTAATGTTACATAGTATGAAAAGAAGAGAAAATTTATCAATGCCTCTTATTACTCATGCTTGAACTCCAGGCACATAAATCACACTAGCAAACATACAAAGAATGCAAATGAATTTGAAAATTTTGTCTTATCAGATGAACCTAAATGGTCTAGGTATGGGATATTAGGTGTGAGATGGAAGCTTACTGCAAATATCATAAATTACCAATTCTAAAAGTATGCTTAGTAGATCTGTCTCGAGCAACTGATGATGATATTAAATTTATCCTTGAACTAAGAAGAGAGATTAACATAATGAAAGCTTGATCAGTACCATGGTTGTCATGATTTTTTTTTTTTTTTTGAGAAATCATTATAAGAGTATATGGCAATAAAATAAAAGTGAAACAATTGCACATTTTTTAACATATTTTTTATAAGATCCTTCAAAAAATATGTCAAAAAATAATTTCAAATTTTAACATTTAAAACAAATTAGTGGGTAAAATGTACCAAAAATTACTAGATAATTCTAATAAAAAATTCACTAGAAAACTGATATGGAATTCCACATCACCTACAAATACTGACTAAGAGACATGTCAGCTTGCCACATTAGGTTGGCATATCAGATTATTATAATTGCATGATCATTGTTTTCTAATTTTGTGACCTTCAATTTCTTATAATTTGATTACTAAACTTTAATTTTTTTCACAATAAAATAACTTCGACATATTCAGGGACGATTTTTGTTATTTTCGGCCATGTTATTAAAATATCATTCAACTTCTCGCATTTAGAGCTTCATATCAATATCTATTTCTGACATTGAGTCACTTCTTGGTAAATTTTTTCACTGAATTTGTCCTTGTAACTCGCCTTTGAAAAAAAAAAAATAAATCTTAGTGGTCAAATTAAAGAGATTAAATTAGAAAATAATATTTAGTGATTTTGCACCACATTTTAATAATCTAATGTGACAAGCTGACATGTCTAGTAGCTTAGTTAACATAGTGATGTGAATGTCACGTCAGTTTTTTGGTGGATTTTTGATCGGAATTGGTTTAAGACCTGTTGTTGAACAAAAAATAAAAAAGTTAGCAACATTTTTGTGACAAATTAATTATTTTTAGTGATTTTTGGTGCATTTTACCTATAACTGCAATTACAATTACAAAATCTAAAATGTTAATGCTCGTCAAACAATATATATATATATATATATATATATATATATATATTGCAAAAATATTGCGAGGGCATATGAGAAACACAAATCTATAGACAAACACCAAAGAATGGTGATCGTGAAAGTTGAATGCAATTCCAAAAAACAAAACTCTTCGCAGATTTATGAGAAATCACAAGTGAAAAAGAGAGTTATTTGTCATAGGTGATTGAATTATGACAATCAAATGCTAATAAAAGAATGAACCCATCCGCAATACATTTCTATGTTTTTGAGAATTGCATCAACACGAAACATGCGCCCATCGGGCAACCAACAAAAATTGATCAAATCTCGATTATGTTCTCACATGTAGCAAATGTGAATAAATTGTTGCCGTCTTCATTAACATAAACTAGCAGGCAAGAGACTTTTGGCTGGCGGAAGCAAGGCAACAGATCCTCGCTGGGGATGTGAGTACTTTCGGTGTACAGTCTGAAGCTTGTTTTCTGCAGCTTTTGAGTGGAAGAACACCAGTAATCCAGCACAATCCCTGCTTGGCAACAAGGAGCGAGAACAAATAAGTAAAATCACAATCCTTTCTGGGGAAAAGTAAAGCAGCAACAATCAATAAGAACTTACTTCAGCTGTGATTCTGAGAAACCAGTATGAAGTTTAAGGGTCTCTGTCCATGCAGGGGCTTTGTTCAGAGTGCATCGAGCCGCATAGACTGCTGAAGCAGCAACCATTGATGGGCAAAACATTATAGTGTCATAGTGAATTACACCCAATTCAGCAAGAAAATAGACCATGTTCTCCATCTGGATAATCAACAAGAACTCAGATATAGACAAGAAATGGATAGATTTTCCAAATTGGAGCAAACAAGATTTAGATTTACTCACCTTCTTGTCAGGAATTGATGCCTTGATGAAACGAGCAAGGAAAACATAATGTGTAGGCACTGTTAGAGTCCATTCCAGCTTTGCCAGTATAGTTTTCTCCATAATCAGTACTTGTTCATGAGTATAAGTTCTGTCTGAAATGCACACCAAATCATTGACCTCCGGGGGCCAGATTTCCTCATATTTAGAGGCCATTAGTGTAGCACTGATACCCACCAACTGGAGTTCCCTTCTTGGAACAGTCTTTACAGCAAGGAATCGATCGATTATATTGATTGTGAGATAAAGAGTTTCGGGAGATAGTTCAAACTTCTGATGCACATCTATCAACCAGTCTATCAGAATTGCTCTCATCTTCTCATTAATTTCAGGTTGTGCATCCATGTAATTATGAGGCCGGCCCTCATTCTGAATCACAAATTTCATAGATTAGCATACCAATAGATGCATAGAAAAAAAAAATATAGGAAACTAAACTGGGAAGATACATACCTCAACTTGCTTATAGAACTTGTAAATGTCTTCCACATAATCAACCGCAGCCAAATCATTATTGGCATCTTCTGCATCAATATCAACAATCTCCTCCTTTGGTTTGTTTGCCGGTCCACAAACAGCCTACAATTGGGCCAAGTTTGAAAAGCCAAATAACAAATTAGAACAGGGGAAATTTCTACAACTGTTTATCATCACAGCAAATTGAAATATCAACAGAAGAAGTACAGTAAGATAACAATAGGTCACCTTGCTTCGAGCAGTGAGGACTGAAGTAAAGGCCTGCACTTTCTTCCTTGTGGTTCCTTCTTCTCTTTTGTCATTCACTGCCTTCTCTTGTTTGTTAACCTTTACTTCTTCTTTCTCAGTATCAGGAGATATCTCAATAATCTCCTCAGGTTTTGGCTTTGGCTTGACTATGACTTTCTTCTGAACTGCCTTTGCTGCTGCTGCGGCAGCTTTTTTACCGGCGGCCACTCCAACAGGAACAGCGCCAGGCACCTTGTTCACATTGGCACATACTAGTTTCTGCAATTCTCAGAAAACCACGAAACCAATTTCAGATATGATGACATATATACTTGTTTGTAAGATTAAAATAATAATATCTAAAGAAGGAAACAAACCTTGTTATTCTCTACTGCTGCCGCCGTTTGGGCATTGGCCAATAGCTGGGCACAGAAACTCCTATCAAAAAACAGATAAAATCAGCAAAAAGAAACAAACACGAATACCAACTAGTATACACACAAACAAAAAGAAATAGAAAGAAACCTTGTCATGGGGCGAGAAACCTGAGCTTGGGCCTTTGCGTCAATTCCTCGAACAGTTACTAGATTCCCAATATCGCCAAGAGCACGGCGGTTTCTCCCATCAACGGCAGCGCCTACATTCTTCTTCTGGTACATGTTGACACCTACAACTGCTTCCCCTGTTGATGAGATCATTTCGTTAAAAACCCATAAAAGATAAAAAGAGATAATAAACGCGAAATGAAAATACTTCAAGAAAAGAAACTCAATTACTTCGATTCTAAGATTAACGGTAGAAAAAAGATGGATTCAAGAAGACATATTTTAATTTTATTTTAACACTAAAACTCAAATTCGCCGATATTCTATTTCAATCTATTGTCCACAATGTCTCATTATCTGGAACCAAAAACAGGTTAAAGATTTGTTTCCTCTGGTTGGTTTCTTCTATTTTCTCGGAAAACCAAACAGAAAATACGAGGAAAAAATCAACCAAAGAATCAAAAAAGGAAAAGGATATCAAGGATCACCATATATGTATCTCAAACTAAAAGGAAAAGTCATGAAAATTAAAGAGACAAAATAATAGACAAATGCAGAAAAAAAAAAAAGCCAAAAAAATTTATCAGGCATAAAATGAGAAAGACGAAAGAAAAAAAATTAACAGCACACAGAGAAAGAGGAAAGGAAAAGAAAAGATAATACCTCTGGCTTGTTGTGGAACGATAGGTCTCGAAGCCATTTCAGATCAATCTCGTGAATCTCTTGAATGCAATTTCAAATATTCTTCAAGAACTAATTCTCTCTCTCTCTCTCTCTCTCTAAACTCTTTCTCTGGTTGTTGAGAACTGAGATGTAAGAGAACAGATGGGAAAAGAGAAAGAAAGGACGATTCTCTTTATGAAGCTCAGAGGAGCCGACTCTTGGTCTGCAACGGTCGAATTCTGTTTGATTTCTGAGCGTTAGATCAACTTTTAATCCAACGGCGTAGAAGTGATCTAAAGTTCTATAGCCGTTAGACCAGGCATGGGAAAAAGTTACCGTTAATGTTAAAATATATGGTAACAGCGGCATGATGAAATTGCTACCTT
Organism: Reutealis trisperma; assembly: GCA_947687605.1. Taxonomy (NCBI): domain Eukaryota; kingdom Viridiplantae; phylum Streptophyta; class Magnoliopsida; order Malpighiales; family Euphorbiaceae; genus Reutealis; species Reutealis trisperma. The sequence goes on from CANTUT010000407.1 coordinate 251,935, forward strand.
AAGTGACATGAAAGTTTTGTACAACTGGCTTTTAGGGTGTGCATAGTCTTGTTTGGTGCCTTAAAAAAAAGGGAGAAGGTATAAAAACAAAATCATTGATATTTGACAATTTGACCTATTAAATCATTTTAAATATTTTTAGTTCAGTTTTTTTTTTTTTAATTTGGCTTTAAAAAATCTTTAATCCTAACAGTATTAATTTCATTGTTAGGGGTCCTATTGAACTGGTGCTGCCACATAGGCAGCTATTTTTTTATTTTTTATTTCTACTCAAATTTTTTTATTTTTTATTCTTATTTAATAATTATTTTTAAAATAAAAAATATAATTTTCATTAATAAAATTAATTTATTAAATTCATATATTAAATTTATTAATAAAATTGTTGATGCTTACATATTAAATTTATTAATGAAATTCAATAATTGCTTAAAGTATTAAAAAATTAAATTAAATTAAAAAATTCAACAATCGTTTTTCTTTTTTTAATTTTTTTATTTTCAACTAAAAAAATTAATATGTAGCTATTAATTATTGAATAATAATAATAATTTAGTTGAATTTTAATTTATTTTTTAATAATATGTAGCTAAAATTATAATTTAGTTAAAAATAATTTTTTTTACTTTCAAAATTATAATTTTAGCTTTTTTTTTTGAAAAGTTATAATTTTTTTTTATTTTCAGCTGAAATAATTAATATCTAGTTATTAATTATTGAATAATAATAATTTAATTGAATTTTTATTTTATTTTGAAAACAACATGTAGCTAGAATTATAATTTAGTTAAAAATAATTAGTTAAAATAATTTTTTGTATTTTGAAAATTATAATTTTAACTATTATTTTGAAAATGAGTATTAAATAAAACTAAAAAATAAAAAAATTGAGTCACCTATATTATAATTAGTTTCAGTTATTATAATCTATTTAATTTTAAAAATAATTATTAAATAAAAAAAAAAAAAAAAAGAGTTATCTATGTAGTGCTGCCATGTAGGCAGCTTAATAGGGCTTCTAATGGTGGAATTAACATCGTTAGGGTTAATTTGAAACACCCTGAATTTCTATTTATTTTATAAAATTCTATTTTCGTACGGAAATGTATTATTTTATTATTGTTAATTTGTATATATACATACGTGTAGCATTATGTTTATATTATATGATTTAGTATGTGTATATATATATATATATATATATATATATATATATATACATATATATATATATATATACATATATATATATATATATACATATATATATATATATATACATATATATATATATATATATACATATATATATATATATATACATATATATATATATATATACATATATATATATATATAGCATAACTGTGTTTAAGTTAAGTAAAAGAAGAAGAAAAAGAAAGCTTGTGATTGGTTGGAGAAGCAAAGCAAAACGGGGAGTTTTGAATGGTGCAGAAACGTGAAACAGAGAGGAAGGAGGAGAGAGAAAGGGAGAGGCCGAGAGAGAGAGAGAGGTGTTTGGTGGTGTTCCGGCGGGCCGTGGTGAGCACCGCCACCACCGCTGGGTAGAGGAAGGTCTCGCGACCTCGAGGGAGATGGTAGCACGATGATCAGCGGCGGCACGGCAGCATACGCGAGGAGAGAAGGACTACCAACGCCACAACTTCAACTCGATTTTCCAGCCAATTTCGGCAGCGGAATCCAACGATCTTGGTGTCGTTCTACTCCTAAGGATGAGAGTTTTATTTTGGTACCTACCTTGCCCTCTGAGGACCACCAGAGGAGGAGATTGGAAAACACAACCTGAAACTTTGGAGGCATTTTTCGGTGGCTGGAGGGTGAGTGACGGCGAGTGGTAACCCTTTTTGTGATCCTAGAGTCGAGGTGAACCTGCTGGTGTGGAGTTTCCCCAGATCCACCACCAGTAGCAGCGGCGCGTGGAGAGGTCCAGTGGTTTTGTTTCGACGTTTTGGCACGATCCTCGATGTCCGTATGCTCAAAATTTGTGAAGGTTAACCCGAAACCCTTGTATTTCAGTCGTTATATAAGTTATTTTATGTTTAGTAGTCCTTAGAGTATTTGTTAGGTTGTCGAGTCTGTTCTGGGGGTTAAGTGTGGTTCTTATCATGATAATGTTCACTGTTGCGAGGTGTCGGTGTCTGACATCTTCCTGGTTCCAAGGCTGCTCTTTTGAGGGAAGCCGGTCGGAAGCGTCGACAGTTAGGTGAGTGATACTCACTGATATATTATCCTGTTTCCATTTCATATGCATTATTGTGTGTATATATATATGTATATTATGCACTACTACTGCATATATAAGCATGTAACATTTGACTGTGAATGATGAATTGATATTTTGTGCCATACTACGGTTGTGATTGATGGATGGAGGTCGGCAGGATACGGTACCAACTAGGATTATAGATTTGTTATGGTTATGATTTGGTTTATGATGAGATTCAGAAGATGAGCTATGACTGATGGATACTGGCCGAGCCTGCTCATCGCCAGGGCTGCTGTCAGTCGGGTTAGGGCTGCATGGTACAGACCAGTGACGGCCGGGCCCCTTGGATATAAGAGATAGATTATTTGGATTCAGAGAGCCAGGGTAGGGGGATCGGCTCCCCATATTGAGTATTGAGTATCAGTGTGGTATTGTGGACCATACCCCATCCTTGCTTGATTGGATGATTTGCCTGTCTCTATGACATGGTGTATAGCATGTGCATTAGACTCTATCTGTTGGATACCAGTTTAATATATTAGCCGGTATCATTTACTAAGTCGAACGCTCATTCCTGTTCATCTTGTTGCTTTTAGGTTAGGGAATAAGCCAGTGAAGGAATTGTAATTGAGTAGACTGTCAATTTCCCTTCGACAGTAATTTGTATTAATGGGATATTAAGAATACATGTAATAGATGTACATTTGTAATTATAACTCTAGAACTCCGCAATGTTATACTTTAGACTTGTACATTGTTATCGTTCAGTGATGTATTTTAAAGAGTTGTAATATGTTGTTAAGCGGAACCTTTTTGTAATTTACTATTTTCTGAGATATATGGAATAAATGAGTTGTTGGCGCAAGAATATTTATATTGTGTTGATATTATTTGGATCTGCTTAACTCCATTTGGGCCCATAGCCCTTTTCAGTTTTGGGCTTTTTGTTATGTGTTTTGGGTTAGGCTTACTACGGGCACTGGTAGCCATGTGCATGTCCCGTGTCCTAGTGCCGGTCACGTGCCCTTAGGTTTGGGGCGTGACAAATATGGTATCAGAGCAAAGATCTTGTGACCATTTGTGTATTCAGTGTTGTGGGTCCTTGTTTCTGTAACATGCGGTGTATAGAATTTCTAATTGTCGTCTTGAGTTTCCTTTGCTTCCAATTCAGCGTTAATGTGGTGTTATGATGAATTTTATGATTTTCTTAACCTTATGATGTTAGTAGAATTTTGTGGAGGTAAAGGTTCTTGGGTGAGTAGACGATGATTAGAGTGTAATGATTTGAACTTTTATAAGGGATAGAATATTAAGGCTGTATGAATTGTGAATTTGAGGATCTCCGAGAACTTAATCTAGAAGGGTATAAAATGACTTTATTCAAAGTTTTAAATGATTTGGAAATGGAATGTTTTAAATGAATTTAAATATTATAATTGATTTTCAGGTACGATTTTAACACCAGTTTTGAGAGTTTATTATTTTAGGACTCTGTACTCGTGTCTAGTATATCTGTCTGTCTGCATCTATTGAGTCAGGCATCATAAAGTTACTAGTCATTATTCATACATCATCTCCTTCATGGATCATTACATTAAGATTGCATATCGTATAGCATCTCTGGACACAATACCTTGAGTTCTAAAATAAAAGTGAAAATGTTTTAATTATTACGAATGACTTTAACTAGTTTTGTAAATTTAAATAAGTTTGGATATACCTGCAGTGGATTGAAGTTCTCGGAATAAGATAATAATTTGAGGTATTAGATTCTATATTATATTATGGAAAGGATTAAGTATTGATTTTTATGAAGGAAAAGAATTTAATTATCTTATATCGTAGAGTTATTATTTGAGCATATTCATGAGGTATATAGGTTTAAGTTGAGATCACAATGGAATGGCATAGATTAAGAAAGATATAAATCCTGCATGGAGATTTCTTTGAGTGTCAGTAAGAATAGTGAATTTATTGATTTTATGAGGATAAATAAAAAGATTAGGAATATGAAAGATCATAAGATGTTGATGGGAATTTCAAAATAAGATAATGATATGGGTTAAATGTGTATGGTTGGGAGACAATAACTGTTTAAGCTATGATGTCAAAGTATTTTATAGAAAGACAATAAATCTAGAATAAATTGTGAATTACTGGTTAGTATACTACTTATGGTGTAAAATATGTTTAGAGTTAACAGAATTTCTTGATGACTCTGTTAATTTAAGGGATGTTGAAGTGAATGGTAAAATTATTGGTTTTGTATGTTTATTAGTACGTATGCATATATGCTGATAGGTACCATTTTTGGCTGTTCTGGAGGGAGGAAACCCTTGACAAAGGTGATATATTGAGGGAATTAGTTAAAGAAAATAAGAATGGAAAGCATCTATTAAGTATTGATATATTTTATGTGATGAAATGCTTAAGGGAATTATTGTCGTAGTTACTGTCATAATTAAATATTATAAGAGTTACAAGTTTGATGAGATATTAGACATAAGAATATTTATCGAGGTTATTAGAGATTAATTAATAATTATTAATCTGGAAATGAATTATGGAATATTAAGAGTGTTAGTAATTTAGAATTATCTATTGGATTCTTATCTAGTTGATATAATAAGATATGTTTAAGGATAGATTGATTGAATGTGAAATCAAGGGTTGTGTTAGTGTTAGCTGTGATTGACTCAAGGTATAGGAATAAGGAATGATTAGCTATTTGCTGTAAGGTTTAATAGAATAGATGGTGGTATTAGAATTCTGTTAGAGGACTAGTTATATGGTTTATGTCTTGTTGAAGTTATTTTGTTTTGTTACCTTACCTGGGTTTGGTTATGTATCAGAATGCGCAGTGGAAGTGTGATGGAGAAGTCATTGTAAGATGCTGTGTTTGAAAATTCGAGGACGAATTTTCTTAAGGGGAGAAGATTGAAACACCCTGAATTTCTATTTATTTTATAAAATTCTATTTTCGTACGGAAACGTATTATTTTATTATTGTTAATTTGTATATATACATACGTGTAGCATTATGTTTATATTATATGGTTTAGTATATATATATATAGCATAACTATGTTTAAGTTAAGTAAAAGAAGAAGAAAAAGAAAGCTTGTGATTGGTTGGAGAAGCAAAGCAAAACGGGGAGTTTTGAATGGTGTAGAAACGTGAAACAGAGAGGAAGGAGGAGAGAGAAAGGGAGAGACTGAGAGAGAGAGAGAGGTGTTTGGTGGTGTTCCGGCAGGCCGTGGTGAGCACTGCCACCACCGCTGGGTAGAGGAAGGTTCAGCGACCTTGAGGGAGATGGCAACACGATGATCGGCGGCGGCACGACAGCGTACGCGAGGAGAGAAGGACCACCGGCACCGCAACTTCAACTCGATTTTCCAGCCGATTCCAGCAGCGGAATCCAACGATCTTGGTGCCGTTCTACTCCTGAGGATGTGAGCTTCATTTTGGTACCTACCTTGCCCTCTGAGGACCACCGGAGGAGGAGATCAGAAAACACAATTCGAAACTTTGGAGGCATTTTTCGATGGCTGGAGGGCGAGTGATGGTGAGTGGTAACCCTTTTTGTGATCCTGGAGTCGAGGTGAACCTGCTGGTGTAGAGTTTCCCCATATCTGCCACCAGCAGCGGCGGCACATGGCCGGCCGACGGTGGCGCGTGGCGGCTACGCGTGGAGAGGTCCAGTGATTTTGTTTCGATATTTTGGCACGATTCTCGATGTTCGTATGCTCAAAATTTGTGAAAGTTAGCCCGAAACCCTTGTATTTTAGTCGTTATATAAGTTATTTTATGTTTAGTAGTCCTTAGAGTATTTGTTAGGTTGTCGAGTCTGTTCTGGGGGTTAAGTGTGATTCTTATCATGATAATGTTCACTGTTGTGAGGTGTCGGTGTCTGACGTCTTCCTGGTTCCAAGGCTGCTCTTCTGAGGGAAGCCGGTCAGAAGCGTCAACAGTTAGGTGAGTGATACTCACTGATATATTATCCTGTTTCCATTTTAGGTGAGTGATACTCACTGATATATTATCCTGTTTCCATTTCATATTATTGTATGTATATATATATATATGTATATTATGCACTATTACTGCATATATAAGCATGTAACATTTGACTGTGAATGATGAATTGATATTCTGTGCCATACTATGGTTGTGATTGATAGATGGAGGTCGGGAGGATACAGTACCACCTAGAATTATAAATTTGTTATTGTTATGATTTGGATTATGATGAGATTCAGAAGATGAGCTATGACTGATGGATGCTGGCCGGGCCTGCTCATCGCCAGGGCCGCTGTCAATCGGGTCAGGGCTACGTGGTACAGATTAGTGACGGCTGGACCCCTTGGATATAAGAGATAGATTATTTGGATTCAGAGAGCCAGGGTAGGGGGATCGGCTCCCCATATTGAGTATTGAGTATCAGTGTGGTACTGTGAACCATACCTCATCCTTGCTTGATTGGATGATTTGCCTGTCTTTATGACATTATGCATAGCATGTGCATTAGACTCTATCTATTGGATACCAGTTTAATATATTAGCTGGTATCATTCACTGAGTCGAACACTCATTCATGTTCATCTTGTTGCTTTCAGGTTAGGGAATGAGCCGGTGAAAGAATTGTAATTGAGTAGACTGCCAATTTTCCTTTGGCTGTAATTTGTATTAATGGGATATTAAGAATACATGTAATAGATGTACATTTGTAATTATAACTTTAGAACTCCGCAATGTTACACTTTGTACTTGTACATTGTTATCGTTCAGTGATGTATTTTAAAGAGTTGTAATATGTTGTTAAGCGGAACCTTTTTGTAATTTACTATTTTCTGAGATATATGGAATAAATGAGTTGTTAGCTCAAGAATATTTATATTGTGTTGATATTATTTGGATATGCTTAACTCCATTTGAGCCCATAGCCCTTTTCAGTTTTTGGCTTTTTATTTGTGTTTTGGGTTAAGCTTACTACGGGCACTGGTAGCCATATGCATGTCCCGTGTCCTAGTGCCGGTCGCGTGCCTTCGGGTTTGGGGCGTGACATAATTGAACCAAATTAAAAGAAAAATGGAATAATTAAATCAAAAATATTGAAAAGGGCCTAACAGACCAAATTGCCAAATGTTAAAAGTTTTTTTTTTTTTGTACATTTTCCTTTAAAAAAAATATTTCAAATCAAATTGAGCAAACCAAACCAAACTATTTACTCAAAAAAAATTAAACTAAATTAAATTGTAATAAAACAGTTTGGTTAGATTTGTAAAACGGTTTGATCAATTTAGTTGCATCAAAAAACAAAATTACAATTCCAATTGATGATCAATACTTGGAAGAATTAAGAATGCAATATAATAAAGACTAAATCCTAAAATTAGTTGATTAATATACGATAGAAAATAAAAAAAATAAAAAAAAAAGTCACAATAATATAAGTATGTGGAGCTGTAAAAAATGGAAGACAGTTATGTCTAAAAATTTAAAAAAAAATCTGAAAAAAAAAAAAAAAAAAGTCACAATAATATATGTGGAGCCGAAAAAAAATGGAAGACAGTTATGTCTAAAAATTAAAAAAAAAATCTGAAAAGTAAAAAATTATATATAATTTGTTACCTATCTCAATTTTATATATATAAAAAATGGAAGATAGTTGTATCGTTAAAATAAAAAAAAATAATCTGAAAAGTAATAAAATTAAGGCAAGTAAAAAATTATAGAAAAATAATCTGAAAATTATATATAATTTTTTTAGATAAAAAATATATAATTTGTTAAGATGATAAACAAATAAAATCCAAAATCACCCTGTATATTTAAACAGTTTTAAATAATTTTAATTATCTTCAAGCCAAACCAAATCACTCGTTTAAAAAAAAATAAACCAAGTCATGTAAAAGATTAAATCAAATAGAACCACTTAATTTGGTTTAATTTGATTCAGCTCGACGATTTAAATTAGTGTTAAACATGAGACTTAAATATATCAAACTAAACTAAAAATCTGAATCGAAAATATTCAAAACCGAAAAATATTCATTGAGATTAGATATTAGTAGTTATCTATACCAAACAGTCTTGAAATTTTTTTTCAGTATGGTTCTAGATTTAATAGTTATTTATATCGAGAACTATACCGAATCAAAACAAACTAAAGAACCAAAGCTATAACCGATTTAAAGGATATATATATATATATATATATATATATATATATATATATATATATATATATATATATATATATATATATATATATATATATATATATATATATATATATATATATATATATATATATATATATATATATATATATATATATATATATATATATATATATATATATATATATATATATATATATATATATATATATATATCTGTTGGTGTGTGTGTTTAAACTAAATTTTGAAAAAAAAATAATTTATATATATATATATATATATATATATATATATATATACATATTATTAATATTAGTATTATAAAAATTATTTTTTTTTCAAAATTTAGTTTAAACACACACACCAACAGATATATATATATATATATATATATATATATATATATATATATATATATATATATATATATATATATATATATATATATATGTAATAGTTAAAATTCAAAAGGAAAATAATTTAATTATTTTATCTTATGAGAAATTTTTAAATTTAGACAATTATAAAACAATATCTATTTGATTGTATTACTTTGAAGGTACTGATAATCATTAACTTTTTAATTGATCAATGTAATTAAGTCAATCATTATATAATGCTTGATTTTATGTGCAAATTTGATGCAAGTTTTTTTAATAGATTTAAATTTGTAATCACATAATTTATAATTTAAGACCATTCTATTATTAATTTATTATTGAGCTATATAATTTCATTGATGATGATGGTAAATTTATAGTATCATATATTATAGTTGATTGTTAATCAATTAATTTTTATATTTTAATCATAAATAAGGTAAAATAATAATTTGAACTTGTATTATGTCATTAGAGTTTTAAAATGATAGATTGCATATATAAAACGGATTTATTACTTCATTAAAGTGATTTATTATTTCAAATGACTAACCACATAAATTTTTTGTTGTACTTGATATTCCTACCTATCAAATTCATATTAAAATTCATTAACTAACTATTAAAATTTATTTTCCACTAATTTAATGGACTTCAATTTCATATTTTTCTTATTTATTTTAGAAATTATTAAAAATCCTAAAATGAAAGAGAACGTCTTATCAAAGACCATTTTGGATTGTTGATTTCAAATCTATGTTCTTATTTTTTTCTTATCTATTCCATTTTTATTTTAACTTGTGGATTGTAATTAATTTTTTTTAATTATGCACTATGTAGTTTGATTTTTATTTTAGCTTGGTGGATTGTTAATAAATTTCTTTAATTATGCAATATACAATTTGATTTTTGTTTTTGTTGTATATACTTATTTAATTTGAATGGAAGTGATTTAAATTGAAAAAATATATATTTTTAATTATTTAAAAATAAAAAAATATATGAATATCTATTTTGTCTCGTTCCATACCGATTTGTTGCATTAAACCCAAATCTATATCCCAAACTGTCACGACCTGCTTATTGAGCCGTAACGATCCTAGGGCATAGGGAGACATAAAGTCACCTAAACACATAGAATCCCACTTAACTTATAATTCTTTACCATTTGTCATGTTGGACATTATCCCAATATCGTAACTTGATTACCTTTCTTTGCTACCTATTACTTGCTTATCATTTCCTTATTATCTTATAATACCATTTACAAATACAACTTGTAAAATTTCTAAAGTTGTATTTCATATTATTAACCAAATGCTTAGTATTTCATACATTATTATAATAGTAATTATAATACAATTCACATTACATATACATCCCGTACATATGAGTGCTAACCCTTCAGTAACTATGGAGCTCTAATAATGATCTTCATAGTTAAGAGTCACAACACTGGAAATTAGTGGAGCAACTTCCAAGCGGAGGAATACGGCTTGGAATTTACTTTGCTGACTCGTCGACTTTACCTGAAAAATTTGAACAACTAAAGAATGAGACAAGCTCAGTGAGTACATAATAAACAATATAAATGGTGAGTACAAAGGCCATTATCAAGAAGAGTTCTTTATGGAAATGGAACAATTTTTAGTCAATGTTGTCATTATGATTAATTCTCATTTGAGATGAGAACAACATCTTTAGCAGAAATAATATTTTCTTAAAAGCGAAATGCTTCCCACACATGTAAATTTATTTGTGGCAGCCTAAGCCTTGCTCACTCACATGTATCACATTATGCAAGACTGATCAGGTCTTACGGTTAGGCGTTCCCTCCTAATAGAGGTTGGGTATACTCGCCCTACCCGCAGGCTTACACCAAGTGCACATGGTCTGATGTATTACCCCACATCAGAAGGGTATTTTTACTTATCAATGGGCATTCAATGGAAAAGTTCATATGAAGTTTACGGTAAGGAATTCAATTATCACATTATGAATTCAACATGTTAGGTTCACATTAGTCAAATGTCATCAAGAAGTATCATATCAAATGGTTCACTTTTCAATGTCAATTCAAGCTCATCAAGGAATTGGAATATTTCAACGATTATGGTTTAACCAATAAAGGTTTAAAACAAATGGGACAAAGTCATATTATATTATTAAGTACTCACCTTAGACTCATTTGCTCCTATTTACATTTGACTTTGATGCAGGTGGTGCTCTTTGCACTCTTAGACATTATCTTTGTCCTTGTCTTTAGATTCTACACATTGCATTTCAATTACACATTAATTAATTCTTTGTTATGTCATTAGTTTAAATTTAGCTTAACTTGTTAACACTTTCATTTTGTTCATTATAGTGCTCCTTTATTACTTTTAAGGTCAAAACATACTATATATATACTTGTTACTAATTCTAATACTTTCCCTTAGTTGTTTTTCAATAGCTCACTTAGAGAAAGATAATTCCTTTCCTTCCCATTTCAACTTTCATAATAGTCAATTTGAATTAATTTAAGCAATTCCCAACATTTAAGAGAACTAATTCCATTTTCACCATTAAATTCCATAAATGAATCTAGTTCATTAAATTTGGAAAAATCATTTCCATCCATTGGATTTCAAAATTAACCTTACATGAATTATGTTAGACCATTCTTAAACTTAATTTCCCTTTCAATTTCATGAATTCAAGTTCAATACTCAAAATCCCCAAATTTTCCATAAATCCTAGAATTTGGGGGAAACCACCAATACCTCATCTAATCATCAAATTGATCATGGCATTATGAAATTAGCATAACATAAAACCCATATGATCATTCATTTGCCAATATCTAGTGTTAGAACATCAATTCCCCTTTTAGACTAATTTCATGCTACTAAGACTTTCAAGTCTTGAATTAAGTTTTGAAAGTTCATTTCAACACTTATAAATCATTATTCTTCATCTAAAGTAACCATAGATGTATTCAAATAGAATTTAGAACACCTCCTTAATCATTTCCTAATGCTGGCCGAAACATATATCTAGTGTAAAAGAGATTTTATGTACCCAAGATACTAAAATCAATCTTAAAAAATAGATATGAGAAGAGGAATATGATTCCTTACCTTGGTTAGCTTTGGTTTGCTAAGGTTCTTGTTGCTCTTAGTGTAGAGAGAATTTCCTTTTGTGATTGTAGAATTTTGGTGTAGAGATAAGCATAATGGTGATCATAACATAAATTTTGCATATATATATATATATATAATGGGTTGGATGGTGGAGATTTGATCAAGCTCAATCTAATGGCTAAGATTTAATCTTGATGGATGGCTATGATTTGATCAAGGTGGAGGGCTAGGATTTTCTCTACAATGGTGATGATCATCATTATATGGCTTGGAAAGAGCAAAATGAATGTAAACTTGGGTGTGGGTGAAGTGAGAATTCAAGTTGGAAAAGGAATTGACTTAGCAAAAAACGGTGACTAGCTTTTCCAACATCTAACTTAATCTTAGTTAGCTATTTCTAACTCTAGTTAAGTATATATTCATCCATCCTTGGGCCTTATGGGCCGGCCATTTAATGGGCTTGGGCTTTTGAGTCCAAAAGCCCATTAACAAATCTATATATGTGTGAGGTCCTGTCCTAGCACCTGTCCGTCCGCTAAGTGGGATCGAAATGCTCATTTGGATTTGAACTCATGATGGAACCCTCGGGTTCAGATTGGTTGATTTTTGAAAAGAGTCGCTACCTTAATTTTATTTTATTTGGGAAAAGATTAAGGGAAAAATCCAATTTGACTCCAATTAAAATCCCAAAGGAAAAAGATCACTATTCTCAAAACCAAAGAGGATTCGAGAAAATGATAGTTTGGCAAATTTAATACAAAATGACTTAAAATAAATTTCATGAACAATTTACATAATGCATGAACAATTATATAATGCGTGAATAAACAAATAAATAATCATTCAATCCAAAGCAATAAAGAAAAATAAAATAAATGAATTAACTTTACAATTCAAAAGCAAAATAGGGGATACTTCCTCTAGCCCTTATGAGTTCTAGGGAAGTCACACATTCCCCAAAATAATTACTAAAGAAAATACTACAAAAGAAAGACAATACCAATATTATAATAAAGAAAACAAATTAAAAGCAAATATCATAAAGAAAATAACTAATTCATAAAGTGGCATACAAAAGAAAGGTTATATTTTATTTAAATTGGATTTGATGCTTTAGACAAGCATGCATACGTATCCCTTTGAATGGGAATCAAAATCCATGTAGTTCACCCTTCTTGTGAAGGGGTTGGTTTAGCCTAACCGTTTTATCATGTTTCAGTTCATTGATTAAAAGGTGGGTTGATTGATTAAATCAGATTGTTTGATTATCGAGTTGTTAATTAGGTCAGGTTTTAATTAACAAATTGACGCAACAATTCAAATCTTACCTAGTTAACTAAATCATATTCTAACCAACATGCCTCAAAATAATGAAAGAAAATGATCAAACGTGCTAAGCAAAGAAATAATAAATGAAAAGAATAAACTAAGCAATCCTAAGAAAATGAAACAAAACAAAAATAACAAAAGAAGAAAATAAATACCTTACGAGGACGAGGCATAAGGCGAATGAAGTGGATGACCGGATCGCAATTCCACCTTTTCGGCTTGGCGAAATGACAACCTTAGAACAGGGACTTGAACAGCATATTCAAGACCTCCTTGGACTGGTTTGAGGAAAGCTACCTTAAATGACACCAAAAAATTAAACTAAAAGTTCGTTCCTTTCAAATCAAACTTGTGGAGATGGTTCACTTGATGGAAAGTCTAATCAAGCAAACCAAGAGGTTAAGAGGTTAAGAGGTGGAGAAAATGGAATGGAAGGACCCCTATATATAAGTGAGAGATTGGGAGAAGGTTTTATACACTTCCGATGTGGGATTAGTGCATAAAATGGAGAAAAATGGAAAAAATATGAAAATCCTGCCTGCTGCCACCAGAAGCCCTGAGGCATCCATAGAAGTTTCCACAGCAGCCATAGGTAGCCTGCGGCACTACTTTGGTGGCAGCCACAGGGTCTTCTGTGGCTGCAGGCTCAATTTCGCCCGTTTTGTGATTTTTGGCCTGTTTTTGCCCGTTTTAGCTCTGATTTAAGCCCGGTTTGATTCTATAGGTTTGTAATTGAGTGCATGTTGTCTGGAGGTGTAAATTTGAGGGTTCACAGCTACCCCCCATCAGAATTGGCTTGACCAAAGGCGATTCTGATGATAGTGAACCCGGGGATGGAGAAAATGAACCAAAGGGATGTCCAAGTCAGGATTAAGATATGTTTGGGTGAAAGACATGGTTTTTTTTTTTTTTATAAGTAAAGATAGATGGAAAGAAACCATAAGAATATTTAAGTGATCGTTACTAAACATTTATGGTTAAAGTTTCAAAAGAATTTTGATAAAAGGGCGGGGGTAGGAACCACATAGATGCCTAGGTGATCGTTACTAGGCATTTATGAGATTTGTTAATGGCTATCAGTCTAGCCTTGACGTTGGATGTGAGAATGGATTTGGTGAATTTCAATTAAGGCTATCTATTTGGCCCTAATGTTAGAAGATAAAGAAGGTTTTGTGAATTTCAATCAAGGCTATTTGTTCGGCCTTAATGTGAGAAGCGAGAATTGGTTTGGTTAAATCTCAATCAAGGCTATATGTTCGGCCTTAATGTTTAGAGATAAAGATGATTTAGCAAAATCTCAATTAAGGCTATCTGTTTAGCCTTAATATCAGAGACAAAGAAGATTTGGGATAAATCTCAATTAAGGCTATCTGTTTGACCTTAATGTTGGAGTAAATCTTAATTAAGACTATCTGTTTGGCCTTAACATTTGAGTAAATCTCAATTAAAGCTATCTGTTCAGTATTAATATTGGATAAATCTCAATTAAGGCTATCTGTTTGACCTTAATATTAGAGAATTTAAATCAAGACTATCTATCCAGTCTTAATGTTGGAAGTAAGAATAATTTGGGAAAAATCTCAATCAAGATTATCTATTTGGCCTTAATATTAGAGATAAAGATGATCTAGGTAAATCTCAATTAAGGCTATCTGTTCAGTCTTAATCTTAGAGATAAAGAAGATTTGGGATAAATTTAGTAAAAATAATGATTTCAGTCTATTTTAAAAAGTCCAGCTTAATGTCTAGTCAGTTTTGAGACATTTTTAATAGGAATGATGATGACCCTATTTGGTAGGAATCGATAAAAAGATGATCCATTTTGATTCAGAAGTCTGACTTACAACTTGTTGTATTATGAAATGCATCTGACTATGCAATGATTGGATATCTTGAACCTGTAAAGGGGTAAGTTTGGTAGGAGAGTGCCGAGATTTTAGGAGACAGATGCCCCCATTTTGGAAGGTAGCCTGGTTATTTGGTCTTTGGTTATTTGGTTTAGGAAGAAGTCACTTTGAGAGGTTAAGCCAGGTATAGCTTGAAGAGGTCAGGCTAGGCTTAGGTGGGTTTGGCTTGGGAGAAGTTTTGGTTTGAGGCTAAATTGGAAAGCTTAATCAAGGGGGTCAAGTCCTTAGAGACGATTAGGTCGAAAGGCTAGGTCAAGTTTTGGGGAAGGTCAATTTGTTGGGCTTGTCTCTAAAGAAGTTCATACTGGAGTCTTTGGACAGGTCTGGCAATTGGCTTAGTTAGTTATGGCCTTCTGATTTGGCTTTAAGGAAGATCATCTTAGAAGGCTAGGTCAGGTTTGGTGTTAGCTAGGGTCATTTGGAAGCTCAGTCTGGTTTGGTCATGTGAGAGATCATATTAGAGGCCTGGTCAAATTATGGCCTTCTGGTGAGTTCATTCAGAAGGCTTGGTCAAATTTTACCTTAAGACTGTGTCTGAGAGATCAGGCTAGGATGCTTGGATTAAAGGAAAGGTCAAGCTAGGAAATCCATTTAAAAGGCTTAGTTAGATTTTGCTTTAGAGGAGATCATGGGCTTCATGATGAAGGCTTTTTAAGAGTGGGCTTCATGGTAAAGGCTTTTGGTTTTGTGGGCTTCTTGGTGAACGCTTTTGGGAGAAGGCTTCATTGTGAAGGCTTTTGGACTTGGGCTTTATGGCGAAGGCTTCTAGGTGTTGAGGATAGTTTTTTACAAGGGTGCTTTAGATGGTTGGCTTTGGCTCAGGTATAGTGCTATAGGTTTTGGTCACAAGGATACCATAAGCTCATGGATAAGGGTTTGCCCTTTAACATGGCTAAATCAAAATGGTTTGTAAGCCTTAAGAGGCTTTGATTTTCAGGATTATGTGTTTCACCAATGACGCTTAATTTTTTCAAGGATCATGAGATGTTTGCCAAAAAGGTATGAGATGGGCCTTGATTGGTTCGAATCCTTCTTAGTCAATTTAAGGATGATAGGCTTTGGGAGATATTCCTTGACTAGATTCAAAGATGATGAGTCTTGAGAGACTTAGGATTTTTGGTTATGCCTATAAAGAGATTTTGCCAAGGAAATGGTGGTATGGTGTTTGAAATGATGGTATGATTTACCAATGAGGCTTGGGATGGTTTAAAGGTATGCTAAAACTTCTGAAAAGAGTCATGGAGGTTGTATGGTTTTGCTTTTTGTATTATGAATCTGTGAACCCTCAAAAATGCACCTTCAATGGACCGTCTTTCAGTTATGAACCCACAGAATCAAACAGAGCTCGAATCAGAGCTAAAACGGGGCTAAAATGGACAGAAACATATCAAACCGTGTGAGTGGCGCGCTGTCATCTAGGAGGCACGTTTGCCGTGCCGCCTTTCATGCCTCTGGATTCTATCTGTGCCGCCGTGCACGACACCAAGAGGATGCTGGCACAGTCGTGCCGCCCAGACAGCTGGCGTATCGGCCGTGCCGACCCTACCGCCGACGCCGCCGTCCGTACCTTTGGATCCTCCTCTGGCAGCTCTATAAATAGAAGCCTCCTCCAACCTCATTTGGCATAACTTCCAAGGCATTCTAGAGCAATTTGAGAGATTTGAAAGCAGTTGTGATACATTTGAAAGCATATTTTCTTTCGTATACTCACATACTTGTTGTTTCTAGGTCCAGATTCCAAATTTCCTTTGAATTCAAGGTGGAGTTGAGATCCGGAGCCAAACTAGTTCCATTCGTTCGAAAACCAAGAAAAACAAGGGTATAATCCCTTCCCTATCTTTAAAATTCTAAATTCAGATCTAGAATTCTCTTTAGGTCTAAAACTGAAAAGATCTAAAACTTATTAATTTAAGAATCAGAATTAAGTTAATAAGCAAACCAACACATTTTTAAACCCCTCCTTCACAAGAAGGGAGAACTGCGTGGGGTTTGATTCCTATTCAATAGGATACGCAGGCTGCCATTCTGAAGGGCATCAGCTCTAAAATCTTTTTATCAATATTGTTTTCCTCTTTGCTTTGATTTTATTTGAATTGATCCTTTATTTGTGATTTTATTTTTAGTTTACCTTGGGAGAATGTGTGCTTTTCCTAGTACCCATAAAGGCTAGAGGAAAGATCCTCCCTATTTTATTTGTTTTGATATTATAATAATTAAATAGGATTTATTTTGCCTATTTATTTATTATTGTCATTCCATCACATCATATATATATATATATATATATATATATATATATATATATATATATATATATATATATATATATATATCTGTTCATCATAATATCCCTGTTCATGCATACACAAAAATTCATTTTTTAAGAGTTATTTTGCATTTTTAGCCAAACTAAAGAAAATCACATTTTCTTAATTGTGTAATTACTAGAAGCTGATCCCCAAGCCCTCCTTGGTCACTCGCAGATTGGTGCATTTTTCCATTGGGATAAATCAAATTACTTTTGGAGTCAATCATGTTGGGTTTTCTTTAATTTTCCCAATTAAAATAAATAAATTAAAGTGGCGACTCTCTTTTCAACTGTCACATTACAAAAATCAATTTTTTGAACTCACAGTGAGTTCCAATCATGGAGTTTCTCCCGAAGAGCATTTCGATTCCTCAGCGGATCGGATCGGTGCTCGGGCGAGGCTCACAGAATCATGGAAAAGAGCAAGTCAAGTTTTTCTTACTGTTTAAGATTAAAGAGACTCTTAGAGTGACATTTAATTAATTTGACTTAATGTAGATGACTTACTAATTGAAAGAAAAAGCCCTTAGTAATGGCTAAGGGCTAATGAGAAGAGACAACTTGGGGATTATGCCCCCAGTAAGCGATAAAGATGTGACAGACTGGAGATTTAGGTTTTTGAGCTAAACAATGGGATGGATTGACAACATATGATGACATTCTGGAAAGACATGCCCCTATTATAGGATAAGGGCATAGAAGATAGTATATCTTTAGAGAATGAACCTTTGGTGAGGAAGGATGACTCTGGAGACATGAGATGAGATGGATTGATTAAAGATGATTTGACAACTTTGGAATTGAGGGAAGATGACTTGGATGAGCTTTCTCTCTCTCTCTCTCTCTCTCTCAGCTCTAACTTTTGTCTAAGCTGCCCTTTTGGATTTTCCACTTAGCAAACTTGAATTAATGAAATTTGAGAGAAAACATTCCACCATGATTTGGGCTGTTGCCTTTTTTTCATTTTGAAGGGCTCTGACCTTTGAATTCTGGATTTGTCAAAGGTCTTCTTTGAACTTATTGCCCCTTGTTGAGGTGCATCATTTGATTACCCAATGTGCAACAGGTAATTGCTCTTTATGCTTCAACTTATTTGATCATTTGACCTTTTGATTAGGTGCAATTGTTGATGGCACCTCAAATTCTAACATGTGCTAATTATGGAGGATTTGACTTGTTTGTTCATTTCTCTCACTTTCTCTTTTTTATTTCTTTTTCTTTTCTTGCTTTTTTTTCTTTCTTTTTTTTCCTTTTTTTTTTTTGGTAAGCTCATCCATGTCGGACTAAAAAAGAAGATAAGAAAATAAATACACTAATAAGAAAATGTAGATGATAAAGAAAACTTTACTACAAGATCATAAAAAGGGGAATTGATATGGTTGGCAAATTACAAAATAAAATAAAATAGAACGACAGACTCTAACTCAAACTTAAACTCAGACTTTGATTTGGAATTAAACCTCAGACAGGTCAGATTAGCTAGGTTTGAACTCCTTTATGTTATGCCACTTAGGGTCGAGGTAAGGTGGGGTTGATTCGGATATAGATTGCTCATCATTGTTTAGGTTGGTGGTGGGGAATTCAGCTTGAAATGATTTACTTTGGATGCAATCTTTAACCTTTAATGTAGTTGCAACCAAAGCTCTGAAGGTGGGTAGGCATTGTGTTAACAAGTGGGCTTGATAGGTTAGGAGTAGATTCTTGACAATGATATCTACATGTTCTTGCTCAGTTGGCCTATTTACCATTTGAGTAGCTTTAGCCCTCCACCTAGTAAGGAAAATGGAGGACTCATCTGGAAGTTGCTTCATGGTTTCCAAGTCATGCCTGGTGACATCTACTTCAGTGTTGTAATGATACTATCTAATAAAGACATGACAAATATTATCCCATGTTCTTTTTTGGCTCTTGTCCAATGAAAGAAACCATCTCCTGGCAGCTCCGGTTGGCGATTCTTGAAACATTTGAGCAAGGAGCTCATCGCTAAGTCCTATAGGTTTCATTACTCCTATATATATTTGTAGATGAGTTTTGGGGCATGTGGTTCCATCAAATCTATCCAACCCAGGCATTCTAAATTTTGGAGGAAGCTTGGCATCAGGGAACAAGATCAAGCTATCCATATCAATTAAATCATTGTGGTGCTTCAAGGATTTGATGGTTTTCTCTATAACTTCAAGTTTATCCATAAGCAATTTGGTATCCTGAAAGAAAACTTCCCCACCTTGAAAAGGATTTATAAGAGAGGAAGATCTAGAGTGGGTAGTGGTGTTTAGGGCATGAGTATTGGTAGGTTTCCCAAGATAGGTTTGGTTCGAATTATGGTTGAGATTATTGAGGTTTGCTTGGTTAATCAAGGCTCGAACCTCCTCAATCATGGCTTGCCTTTGTTCCTTCATGTTTTCTTCAAATTGGATTTGTTGAGTAGCTAGGATAGCTTGAAAATGGTCTTCATGCTTCTTAAGAAGGCTAGTCATAAGTGTGGTCAAGGCATCCATGTCAAGCGAGTTGGCCATTGGTACCTTATGAACCAAATCAAAGAATTGAGGTAAGTGCTTGTTGAAGAGGCAGAAATATAGGCATGCAAACTTTAGGGAGAAAGACTCCCTTTGATATTATGAGCTAACTGCATTTTGGGCTTTTGAGGATTTCCTAAGGTTGCCTAGGTCAAGGTGTCAGGCTTAAGGTATCGGGGTGGAGCAAAGGTACTGGACTGAGGGTAGTGTGTTAGGCCAAAGGTATTAGGCTTAAGATAGTGTGTTGGGCCAAAGCTATTGGGCTTAGGATAGTATGTTAGGTCAAAGGTATTAGGCTTAGGATAGTGTGTTGGGGCAAATGTATTAGGCTTAGGGTGGTATCTTGATGATTTGGTGGCAGGGTATGGGTAAAAATGAGGGTAGAGCTGTTTTAGGTTAAAGCCTAAGGTAATGGGGTAAGGTTTAGGGTGATGGCTTAAGATTTATAGGAGCAAAAGTGATTGAGACAAAGATTGGATAGAAGTGGAAAGTGAGTATGTGACCCTTTTTCGGTTCAAGGTATAACCTAGACTAGAGACGAATGCATATTTTATTATACAATATGGATGCATGGTATGCATGGTGAAAATATTTCATAAGAATGCAAAAATGCAAGGTTTTAATTATGGTACATACAACCTAAGGTCAAGATCTAGGTTCATTACATGGAAAGGGTAAGGGTGGCTTGTACAGAGTACCCATCACACTAGAGCAGTGATATACCTAACCACATGTGAGTCAAGGAGCCTTGCGTGGATCCAGCAGTACATGCATGCTTGTTATGCCTTTAAAAGGATCAAAGGATTCGTCATGGGGTAGATGATTTCACTATCGGTGAATAGACCCAAGGAGGGTTACTCACTCGATATTGCTTTCTATCCTTTTTTTTTTCCTAAGAAATCTAGGTTGAAAGGCAAGGAGCCAATGCAAATGATGCATGAAAGTCATTTATGTATTAAAAGTGCCAAACTTTGATTTAAACCAATTACTAGTCCACTTATTTCTTTTGTTAAAAAGAAGGTGGTCCCCAGTGGAGTCGTCAGCTGTGAGATCTCGCCCGAACACCTATTCGATCCGCTAAGTGGGATTGAAATGCTCATTTGGATTTGAACTCAAAATAGAATCCTCGGGTTCAGATTGGTTGATTTTTGAAAAGAGTCACCACCTTAATTTTATTTTATTTGGGAAAAGATTAAGGGAAAAACCCAATTTGACTCCAATTAAAATCCAAAAGGAAAAAGATCACTAGCCTCAAAACTAAAGAGGATTCGGGGACTAGGTTTTTGGTTTATTTAGAAAAAATGATTAGTTTGGCAAATTTAATACAAAATGACTTAAAATAAATTTCATGAACAATTTACATAATGCATGAACAATTATATAATGCATGAATAAACAAATAAATAATCATTCAATCGAAAGCAATAAAGCAAAATAAAATAAATGAATTAACTTTACAATTCAAAAGCAAAATAGGGGATACTTCCTCTAGCCCTTATGGGTTCTAGGAAAGTCACACATTCCCCAAAATAATTACTAAAGAAAATACTGCAAAAGAAAGACAACATCAATATTATAATAAAGAAAACAAATTAAAAGCAAATATCACAAAGAAAAGAACTAATTCATAAAGTGACATACAAAAAAAAGGTTATATTTTATTTAAATTGGATTTGATGCTTTAGATGAGCATGCCTACGTATCCCTTTAAATGGGAATCAAAATCCACGTAGTATGCCTTTCTTGCGAAGGGGTTGGTCTAGCCTAACCGTTTTATCATGTTTCAGTTCATTGATTAAAAAGTGGGTTGATTGATTAAATCAGATTGTTTGATTACCGAGTTGTTAATTAGGTCAGGTTTTAATTAACAAATTAATGCAATAATTCAAATCACTTACCTAGTTGACTAAATCAAATTCTAACCAACATGCCTCAAAATAGTAAAAGAAAATGATAAAACATGCCAAGCAAATAAATAATAAACAAAAAGACTAAACTAAGCAATCCTAAGAAAATGAAACAAAACAAAAATAACAAAAGAAGAAAATAAATACCTTATGACGATGAGGCATAGGTCGGATGAAGCAGATGACCGTATTGCAATTCCACCTTTTCGGCTCAGCGGAACCACAAACTTAGAACAGGGACTAGGACGATGTATTCGGGACCTCCTCGAATTGATTTGAGGAGAGCTGCCTCAAATGACCACCCAAAAAATTAAACTAAAAGTTCGTTCCTTTTGGACTAAACTTGTGGAGATGGTTCGCTTGATGCAAAGGCTAATGAAGCAAACCAAGAGGTTAAGAGGTGGAGAAAATGGAATGGAAGGACCCCTATATATAGGTGAGAGGTTGGGGGAAGGTTTTATACACTTCCGATGTGAGATAAGTGCATAAAATAGAGAAAAACAAAAAAAATATATGAAAATCTTGCCTGCTGCCACTAGAAGCCTTCAGGCGATCGCAGGAGTTTCTACGTTAGTCGTAGGTAGCCTGCGGCGCTACTTTGGCGGTAGCCGCAGGGTCTTCTGCGGCTGTAGGCTCAATTTCACTCATTTTGAGATTTTTGGCTTGTTTTTGCCAGTTTTAGCTCTGATTTAAGCCTTGTTTGATTCTATGGGTTTGTAATTGAGTGCCTGCTGTCTGGAGGTGCAAATTTGAGGGTTAACAATATGCATATTTCAAGTTCGATACTTAATACATTTTCCATTCCCTTTTTATCACTTTAGTATACATATTTCTACCTTCCAATATCACTACACACACTAGACATTGCTAGATAAGTCTTGTTCACTCCATAGTACACATTTCTTAGCCTTTCATTAGCATTGTTCATGTATGTAAGTCATATAGACTCACTTGGTTAAACTAAGTCTAACTTTTATTGTACCATTGCAACTTTGAGTAAATTCAACTTCGCATATCACTATTATCATCCTCCAATGTCTTAGGAGATGTCAATGCCTATTTATTAGCACTTTAGATTCATATTTCAAATAAATTATTAACATAGTCACATTAAGTCGAACTCAGTTTGAATTTCACTTTATCATAAGGGTGCTTATTAAAATTGATTGCATTCTTTACTTGTTATCACATTATCTATTAAAATTACTTTGTATGATATTCTTATGGTGTCAGAAAGGCCTTGAATTACATAGTATATGAACATTATGGTGCCTCCATTGCTAACTCTAATAGGTTAGGGAAACCTTAGATATTACACAAACCGTCCTGAAAAATCAAGATGGCTCGGTGCAAATATTTTTATCTCATAGTTTGGTTTTGGAGGTCTACTTTTGAAAATCTCTGAAATTCAGTTTCAAAAATTTTCAAATTTTCAAATTTCTCCAAGCTGTGTTTAGCCCTAATTTAAACCAAATAAGGAACACCCCAACTAGTGTCCTTTGCCAACACATTTAAGAAATGTAAGCATGGACCAAAACGTTACTACCATATGTTTATCATTATTATTATTAAGATAGGATAATAATAAATTACCATTTAATCCCTAGATTTGGGGGCAATTAACACTAAAGTCTCTATATTTTAAGAAATTAATGATTGCATCTTTACATTTTTATTCCATAAAACTTTTTAGTCTTTCCATTCAAATTTTTTCATTTTTCTATTAAAAAATTAAAAAATAATTAAAAACAAAAAGGAAATAACTTTAAATATCCAAAATGCCCTCACTTCTGTCTCTTTCTCACTGGTCACCATTGCTTCCCTTCTCTCTCGATCATTACCATATAAAAACTCTCTCTCTCTCTCTTTTTAGTATCACATCTCTCTTTGTATTTTTCATACAAAACTCTCTCTTTTAGTACCATCGCCATTGCCTAACCAGCCGTGGTCCAAAGCCTGACTAGCAATAAAGCCTTGTAGCAGTTAAAGCTAACTCTTAATCCTCGTGAGTTATCGCTGGTGCTTGAGATACCATCATCAGTTCACAGCAAACACAATGGATTTGCATTATCATCCTTCAATGAGTTCAACCACCTCCAGTCTAGCCAATTTCCATCACTAATCTCAATCTTAGATTTTTTTTTTTTTTACGGATTTTCATTTTATTTTTCTTACTTTCATGTGATTTATAGTCTTTTTGTGTTCATGTGTTAGTTCTCTGTACTGGGTTATTTCTTTATAATTGTTTATTGAAAATTTGTATATTTATTTGGTTGAATTGGATTGTTGTTTGTGAATTTGATTGGGTAAGGTCATCCATATGGTAGTTTTGTGGTTGTTTTTATGATTTGGATTAGTTAAGATTACGGATATCTATTCAAAATTGAGTTTGATTTATTTTTTTTAGGTTTGATTGCACATGAATTAGAAAAAAAATCAGAGAAAAAAAAAAGCCCAAATCAAACTCAGATTTTTATTTTTTTTATTTTATTTTTTGCCTTTAGTTCTTCTAAAGTTGTCTCCCACTATTCAAGGTGGTGAGGGAAAATTTTAAGTGAAAATGATGGGTACTTTAGTCAAGTCACAAAAAGGTAATAGAAAAACACAAAAATTTGAATGAGAGGACCAAAAGATTTAACGGAATAAAATTTAAGTGAAAATGATGGGTACTTTAATTAGGAATGGAATCATTGGTTTCTCAAAATATAGAAACTTTAGAACTTACACCAAAATTCAGAGACTAAATAGTAATTTTACCCTTATTATTATTATTATTATTATTATTATAGCTTCTTACAACACTTTAAGTACAAGTTATTATTTTCCCTTTAAAAAGTACATATTATTATTAAAATAAATCCTAAGTTTTTATTTAATATCAATTATAGTTCAAATTTTAAGAATAATAGAACATATTTTAGTCAATTTATTCAAGTAATTTTAATTTATTTTTTAGGAGAAAAAGATTAGAGAAAGAAAAACTATATATAAAATTAGTTATTATGTGCTGGTGCGTGGCGGCTAACATTTTTTAAAGGGAAAACCTAATGTTTGGTGTGAGAAACGGATTAACCCTTAAACTATTTTTAAGCGCAATTAAGCCCTTAAATTGTTAAAAACCTGTAATCCATGCCCCTCTCTTTGTTTGGAATTTTAACGGATGAAACTTCTGTTAACTGCTGCTGACATGGATAACAAATGGGTCTATAACTCTTTACTTTATTCTTTTTTTTTCTTTCTCTTTCTTTTTCAATCAAATAACTAGCACCACTATACGCCGTAACTCCCAACACTACCATAATCTTCATTACCACCATATTATAACCTCCATTACCATAATGCTATTTACCTCACATATACACAAATATAACAAAAAAAAACCCTCCAAAATTTCCATCCCTTGTCTGTGAATAATAATTTTAGCTAGCGATAGAGTATAAAGAAACATGGGTGTGATCCATTCAGTTTTATATTCTTCTTGGCCATAATAAATATTGGTATCTTGGTGCCATTCTTGCTAGGAACAAACATTTGGAAACAAAGAATCCAATCAAATAAGTAAGTCATTTGGATGTATACCCACATAGACACAGACAAATGCATAGAAGAGAACACATATATTTAACTTAAATTTGCAGCAATGAGGTCTTCCACAAGTTTCGTAAGGAGGGATAGGATAGGAAGATGACATAAATCAATTGCAAAGTTAGTGCCACAAAAATGTAAAAAAGGATAATAATCACCTGATCCACATGGAAATTTATTCGATCAAGTCTCCTGTTGAGTTCAAGCCTCTTATTGAAATGATGTCTCAATTTCTTCACAGCAACACTCAATCAAACTAGCCAATCTCTAGTCCTTGATACAAGTATTGCTAATAACATAATGCTCATTCATTCCAATAGCTTCTCACTTGCGCAAACATATTTGCAAATCAATCCATATCTAGCTATCTCTAATTGATTTTTATAAAATTGAAAGAGAGGCTATGGTTGAGATTTTTACAGAAATTAATTCATTTAAGTTATAATTGAGAATTGATATTTTTACAATATTAATTAAATCTAGGGAGAGGCCATGGTTGCTTAAGGTCTTAAAGAATCGAGAGGCCATGGTCAACAATGCTTGGGACACATAGTGGTGGGTGGATGGTGGAGAGACGACAACAATGAAAGTAGAGGGGTCGATGGTGATATATACTGGGTTAAATGAGCAGTGCTGGTGATTGAGAGGCATGGTAGGTAATGATGGGGATGCGATTATGGTGGATGGTGGAGAGGTGGCAGTGGTAGTGATTTTATGGTAGAGAGGTTGTGACTTTGGCTAAAGCTCTAAATGCATCATCCTACATATTTGAGACTGATTGCCTTTTGCTTAAAAATGGTCTCTCATGTACAGATTTTTTGGGAAATACATGTTTTAGTGCAGTGTATTATGTAAAGAAGAAGAAGGAGAAGGAAGAGGAGGATGGGAGTAGTTTTTTTTTTAATATTAAAATGTTTTTTAATTAATTAAAAGTATATGTCAGTTTAAGTACCCACTATTAGCCACATCAACTTTAAGTAACATCATTAATTTTTCTGTTATATGTAAAGGAACGGTGGAGCTAAATGCAGCAGAAAGAAAGTGGTGAGGTGAAATTTTAAACATTTTAAAATTTCACTTCACCCAATTTTGATCCAAAATTCATTCAGGCAATCAATTAATTTGTGTGTAAAACATATATGCATATAAAGAAGAAGGAACAATAATAATATTATCTCTTGTATGTTCCTTCTTTCTTTGACAAAGAGCTTCCCAAGTGGGAAGTATCTAAATCATCCACACCTAGCTCACCTCCAAGTTTCCTATAGATTTCTTTGGTGTTCTTGAATCCTCTCTTAGTTGCCCAATTTGATTCAAGATTTACCCTAAAAAACCTTTAGGATGTTTAAGGTTTCTCTTTGATTTATTTTGGAATAAACATATTTTCAATTTGCAAGAATTTGTTCTTTCATAAAGAACAAAGAAAAGAATTGAAGATCAAAAGAAAAATGAAGAAACATTTTTTTTCCTTTTCTTTCTCTCTCTCTCAACTTCTCTCTCTAAGATGCATCAAACTTGAAAAATGGTGTTCCACTCTCTTTGCAATATAAAAGCTCTTAGCTTTTATATCTTTAGAAGACTTAACCCTTAAGTCTTCACAAAAACTTAAATACCCTTACATATTCTTTTAGCTCACCATTTGGTGAACGGGCAAAGTGGACTTTGCTTTTTCAAATGATGAAATGACCATTTTATCCTTTAAGGGTAAAATGGACATTTTCACTAGCCAAAATATGTAATTATAATTTTAACCGTAGTAGAAAATTCTCTAACCCCTAAACCCATCATGTGGGCTTATGAATAATGAATTTTCTCTAACCTCCTAAATTGCCTCTTAACCATATCATATATAGGCTTAGGCCACATCTCATGTATTAAGGGTTTTCACTAAACTTAAAATTATGTCTTTGATTTAGTCCAAAACATTTTTCAATTTAATCTTTCTCATTTGCATGATATACAAATTAAAATTTAATTGAATAAAAACCTTCATAGATTAAACATCAGGACATGCTAGAGTCCTTGTAAATTTAATTACATGTTTAATCATTTTACCACTAATTAATTAATTAAATACTTTAATTAATTATTATGGTAAACCTTTTACACTTAGAAGGTGATCACTATTGGGTGTGTGACTTTATAGGTTCATGTCTAATTAGCAATGGGAATGAGAAAATATTTTTCTCTACTAATGTAAAATCCTCACTTCACACTTAGTTCTATAAGTCGTGAAGGATAGCTGGCATTCCATGTCATGACTACCTAATTAGAAATGAATGTTTATAGTTGATAACTTTAAACATTACATGGATCATCGATCATAAATCATCATGCACTAGAATCCTTTTATTAAAGATCTCAATCTCAGCTAGGGTAATGGTTTATGTAAAACCCTAATGTGCCTTGATTTTATGTCTTTATCTCAATTTTAATTATTGATAATATTAGATTCCTACTAGAAACTCTTTCTAGTGAATCTGTCTGTCCTAACCAGGAGCTTTAGTTATCAAGAATAACCAGATAACATAGCATCTTAACCTCGTTTTCTCGAGATAATCAATTCTATCTTGGTGATCAATTATCTCCATACATGACAAATTAGAACCATTACATGACATATATCCGTACATGAATAGTATGTCTATCTAAGTAATAATAAATCCTAACCATCTATGTATGAGATATAGTATCCCTCAAGTCAAAGGATTATATGCACTATTATAACCTAGATGATAAATAATTAACAAGCAGTAAAACCCCATATTATTATCATCTAACATCATAGTTCGACTATTTATCTTATAAATATCCACATGTTTGTATCGACATCACATGTCAAGTAGCATAAGATTCATTGTCTCTATAATCTTCTGTGTCACATACTGATTATAGAAAAAAAACAGAGGTGATGGTCTTCCGGAATTAATGATGTCCAGTCATTAATCTTATGAGCATGAACATATTTAAAATATTTAGTACAAAAACGATCTGTCTCCCATATTCTCAATACTTGAAAATAGATTCTCTTACAAATATTTAAAAACTATATTCAATAATATGAAAACCCTTTTCATATTATGAATATATTTTCATGCCATTGGGAATTGATATCTACTATTGCATGGCTCCTATGGCACATACTACTATCAATATGCAGGGCTTAAATTGCAAGCTTTTATAATCCAAAAGTTTAATTACCTAAAAAAATAGTTTAAGGGCTAATATGCTTCTTGCACCAAACATTGAGGGCAAAAATGCACCTTTCCCATTTTAAAACTTTTAGTAAGTAGTACATACTATTACATACTATTAAAAAGATACTAATATTTATTATTATTCTCTCCCACATTTTTTTTAATTTTATAATGTTACCTATAAATAAAAAAAATCTTTTAGTTAGAAATTAAAAAATTTAATTGTATTAGTGAAATTCTAAATAGATAAATTTTGATAAGTTCAAATAATTAGTTAGCCTATTAATGATTTAAACTCATTTATTATTAATTAAAATAATTCTTATATTAGTGAGAAAGAAAAGTCTCATCGCCGGTGCTAATAGCTGTTTACTTCCCTTGGATGTAGTTTCTAGTGCAAAATGATTGCACATTTCCCATAGATATTAGAAAAAATAAGATAAAGTAGCAGCTTAAAAAAATAAAAAGAATTGTCCATAAATATTTGTATTATGTGTATTATAATTATACCAAAATATTTTTTTAAAGATTAAAAATAGAGAACAATTTTTTTTTTTAAAATACTTGATCACTTATTAAAAAGAGTATCATTAGATAATTTTATACAAATTCAATTAAAGATTTAAAAAAAAAACACAACGTACATAAGTTTGAATGTTTAGCTTTATTAGATTATATATACATAAATGATCATAATTTTATTTTCTTATTCTAATTGGAAATATATAGACAAATTTATTTATTATGGTAATTAAATATATTTATACATTTTTAATATGTAAAATATATTTTATTACATGTCTAAATAATAATATTTTAATTGAATTTTTCATTAATTATTTTATTGCAACATAATCTCCCCCCGGCAAAATGAAGTGGCTTGATCGGCTGCTTCTATGTTTATCATGAAATGTTATTATATCAACAAAATGTAAAGTTAGTTGATAAATTTAATAAAAGCTATTTGAAAATTCTCCATATAACAAATGAAACTACAAATACAAGTATATTATATTAACTACGGTTAAAGTTTAAACTTTAAACTACTATCACAAATTAAAATATATTTTTGTAACAAAAAAATAAATAAATAAATTACAGGTTATTATTATTGTTTAGAACGTTCAGACTTTTGTTCTTAATTAAGTCTTTATTGTAAGTATTAAAAGACTAATAATTATTTGATTCGTCTTCTAAACTAAGTGGAAATGAAAATATGCTCGGATAAAAAATCTTTAATTTAAATTTATTTTTAAAATAATTTAATATAAACTTAAATTATTAAAAGTAAAAATTAATTAATTATTATGAAAAAAAATAGAATTATATATCAAAATTTGTAATAAATGTCTTGTCAAGTAATTTGCTAGTTTAAGGTGTTAGGTTAAACTAGCATATCAATGAGCAGGAACCATAACCACATTGGTTATAAATACAAGTAGAAAGCAGTTTATAAAGTCCATTTAGTTACTTTCTATATAATCTAGGTTAACCATTCTAGGCCAAAGTTGAGCCATTCTATCTTGGGGTTAGATTGTGTGAACTTGATAGACCCACAGGGAAAGCGCTGTCCGTTGAGCAAAGCATTAGAGGGAGTCGCCTGCAGCACTAGCAAACCACAATACCCAAGCTCGATCATGGGTTGGACCTTGACTTGAGTCGAGTTGTAAAATATGAGCCAGCCAAATTATTATGAGGACGTCATTTTCCAAAGAAGGGGAGAAATATAACAGTCCAATCTAGTGACCTTCAAACTTAAAGTATTAAAACAAGCTAACAAGTCAACAAGTAGAAGCCAAAACCACTTCAGTTATGAATGAAAGTGGAAAGCAATTTATAAAGACCATATATTTACTATGTGTATAACTTGGGTTAACCATTTCAAGCCGAATTAAGCCGTTGAACAAAAGGTTACTTGAAACAATTTTCAAGTCGAACTATTACAAAATTACAACATGTCAAAGTAATTAAGTTATTTATTAGGCAAATTACTATTTCATCTATGAGATTTGACCTAATTGATGAGATGATCCCTTCTTTTTGAGAAACTAAATCATCCCTTAATTTTATCTCTGTTAAATTTATTAGTCCTTTTATCTAGTTTTTATTGATTTTCCCTTAAAAAAATGAAAATAATTTTATAGTACCTAAAATGCTCTCTTCCTATGCCGCTGCCACTTTCCTTCCACTGCCACCATCTTTCCAACTAATCATTCTCACTTGTCACCTATCTCAAAATCCTTTTCAAAATTTCAAACCCGAGATACCTTAAGGGAACAAAAATTCAACCATCACCTCCGAAAACTCCATCAATGTTGGAGGTCCCTTCATCGCCAAGAACCCATATCATCGATCGATCCTTTATAGTCGAAGTTATTGCCACCGAAGCCACCAGCAATCAGGCCAACTAGTGCACACCTAGGGCTAGGACTCCACACATGTCAGCATCAACGGTCTTGCTTCCAAACGTTGTTCGATCCTTAAGAACCCATATCATCTTCGCTAAGCGGTTATGAGTCCAGCCAGGTCATCTTCAGTCCTTTTCCATTGGATAATCATTACGAACAAGCATTTACGATTTCTGCTACCACTAGTCAAGGGAAGTTTCGATTCTTGTTTCTTCTCTCTCTTTTTTTTATTTTTTTATTTTTTTAAATTCCAAATTCCCATTTAATTTTGATGAAGATATATTGAAAATTTCAATACACAACATGAGAATAAGCAATAGATACATAGATGGAAAATTTAATAATAGATAGGATATTTTAGT
The DNA here is from genome assembly GCA_947687605.1 of Reutealis trisperma. Lineage (NCBI taxonomy): Eukaryota > Viridiplantae > Streptophyta > Magnoliopsida > Malpighiales > Euphorbiaceae > Reutealis > Reutealis trisperma. The sequence continues at coordinate 283,368 of CANTUT010000407.1, forward strand.
CTTTTTATAGATTTTGAATAGTAAAATGTGATGGAAAGACTAATTTTTTTATGGAACTAAAATTTAAAGATAATTTAATTAATTTTTCAAAATAAAAAGATTATTTTATCAATTAAATTAAATTTTAGAGGTAAAATAATAATTTATCCTATTTATTAAAAAAAACATTAAATTAGAATAAGAAAAAATAAAATAATAACAAATTATATTAAATTTAATAACAAATAATGAATTTAATTAGAATAAGAAAAAATAAAATAATAATTATTTAATATATAATTAATTTTATTTAATATTTAATTTTATTTAATTTAAATAAGGAAAGATGAATTTAATTAGAATAAGAAAAGAATAAATAATTATTATTTAACATATAATTAATTATATTACAAATTTATAATTATATAATTATTATAATTTAATTATCCAATTTAATTTAAATAAAGAAAAAATAAATTCAATTAAAATAAAAAAGAATAAAACAATTATTATTTAATATATAGTTAATTATATTTAATTTAATTAAAAAAGAATTCAATTAGAATAATTTATTTTTTTAATATTTTTCGAATATTAAAAAGCTAAAGAAATTCTTTTGACTTTAATTATTCGAATATTAACAAGTTAGAGAAATTTTAATTTTACTTTTATTGTATAAATTATTATTTTGTCCCATTATAAATTTTAAAATTAGTTGTTTTAACCATTAAAAATAATTTGTATGTTCTAGAAAAATAATAATAGTTTGTATAAATAAATTTAATTAGAATAATTTATATTTTTTATATTATTTCAAATATTAAGAAATTAGAAAAATTCTAACTTAACTTTAATTGTTCAAATATTAATAAATTAGAGAAATTCTAATTTGACTTTGAGAAAATTCTATTATAAATTAGAAAAATTATTTTTGGTTCTATAAGAAGATGCATCGGAAAAAAAAGATGCATCGGAAAAAAAAATGCACTAATTAAGAGTTTATTTAACAATAATGAGCAAAATCTTATTATTTTATTATTAAATATCTAAATTTGTATTTATAATGGTATGTTATTTAAAAAAATAATTTATATACGATTTTATAAATATTTAAATTTACTTAAAATTTCATTATAGAAGAGATTTAAAATATATCAAAATTAAAAGTCAATTAAAAATCATTTATAATGTAATGAATATTTTTAGTTTTTAGTTTAATTAATCATATATACTATTTTTTTTAAGTTTTCATTAGAAAGCTATAATTGATTTTGAATAAAATTGAAAAATTAACTTTAGGCATACAAATACTAAAAGATATGTATAGTGAATTACGATTTATTTTTTAGTTCAAAATTAGTTTCTTTTCTTTATATAAAAATAATGAGAAATTAACCCACATACTTATTAAAAAAGCAAAAATTGAATAATAATTGTATTGATATAATGAGAATAAATTAAAAAATTATTTATTTATTAATAATAAATAAATCGATATTGTCAAAAACACTTGCACTCAAAGCAAAGAAAAAAAATTATAAACCTACAACATATAAAAATATAAACCAATATATTATAAGGTGAAATAAGTATATTTAAAATTTGTAAAGTGTATTTAATCATTCTTAAAAGTTAATTAAATAGGAAAATCAAAATTATAAATTTTTAATTTAATGATTATATATTACTGTTATTATTTATAATATCAAATTTAAAATATTTACAAGTATTCATGTGATATAACTATTAAATAATTTTTTTAGACTTATGATATAATATAATATCGAATGATATAATATGATATCACATGATTAATCAATTGCATATAATTAATATTGAATTAACATTGATGTTAAATTCACAAGTGATGCATTAATCCTAATGTGAATGTATAATAAGTCTTTTAATGAAATAAAAAAAGTTAATGTATTATATAAACTATAGATTTATTGATATAATTATTAAATTAGAAATTTTTTGGACTTATGATATAATATGGTATCATATGATATAATATTATATCACATGATAATTCAATTATATATAATTAATATTGATCTTAAATTCACAAACGATGCATTTAATCCTAATGTGAATGTATAATAGGTCTTCTATTAAAATAAAGAAAAATTAAATTATTTTATAAACTTGTCTAGTTCAATCACTGATACAGTTTTTAAAACAATAATGCATATAAATATTGGAAAGATTATTGATTTTATGAAGGAAGAGAAATTAAGTTATGATATGTCAAAGAGATTAAGTTTATCATAACTAATAAAAACATACAACTTATATTGAAACTATGAGAAAATAATTATCGTATCAAGTATTAATATAGAAATCAACCTATAATTAATACAACATAATAATAAAAAAATAAATTCCAAAATTATAATAAAATATATCTATCAATTTTTTTACTTTCTTTTCTCTGTCATATTCTTAAACATATAATTTCAAATTGTAAAAAATGATTTATTTAGAATATAATTGACGTATCAAGTATTAACATAGAAATCAACCTATAGTTAATACAACATTCTAATAACAAAATAAATTCAAAAATTATAATAAAATATATTTATCAATTTCTTTACTTTCTTTTCTCTATCATATTCTTGAACATATCATTTCAAATTGTAAAAAATGATTTATTTAGAATATAATTGACGTATCAAGTATTAACATAGAAATCAACCTATAATTAATACAACATAATAATAACAAAATAAATTCAAAAATTATAATAAAATATATCTATCAATTCATTTGCTTTCTTTTCTCTATTATATTCTTGAACATATCATTTCAAATTATAAAAAATGATTTATTTAGATCTGTTTGACTCATCTTCTTTCAATATTGTGGATATGTTAAAATTTGAATTTGTGTAAACTGTTTTTCTTATAAGGAAGAAGGGTAGTTATGATATTATTTTTAAGAATGGTTTCTGGGATGTTGGTAGCTGAAAAGTCTAGATTTGGCCTAAACCTTGTATCATTTGTGAAATTGGTTTATGTAAAGTATTTGGATGCAATGGAGAAATGGTTGGTGATAATTGATAAGTACACAAATATAAAAATGAGTGATAGTGATGTGAATATAAGTAGATTTTTTATGGAATTAGGGTCTGATATTCAAAAGTTAGTGTTAGAAATATCAAAGTAAAAATCTGAATTTAATGTGAGTGCTGGTAGATTTTGGGGATAACAAGTGTATTGTCAATGATGTAGAATCTGTACATATTAGTGTTGTAAAAAAAAAAAAAGGACTAGCTGGTTTAATATGTTCAACTGAAAATCAGCAGCTAGTCTATTTGATTTCACTTAAAAAATTGAAATTTCGGTTAAATTGTCCTTTTAATAGTTTTTAACTGATTGGATATGTATTTGTGGAAATCTTTTATAACATGACCAAAAAATTAAAAAAAATGAACAAATGAACAAATTTTGTCCAATTGGTCCGACTGGTTGAACTGTGAACTAATTACCTATCTAGTTTAGTCACCAGTTAGTTTTTAAAATAATAGTGCATATAAAAACTGGAAAGATTATTGTTGATTTTTTAGAAGAATAGAAATTCAACTATAATGTGTCCAAGAGATCAATTTTATTAAAATTAATAAAAATATACAACTTATATTGAAATTATGAGAAAAAATAGATGTACTAAGAATTAACATAAAAATCAACCTATAATTAATAATTAGGAAACATAACATAACAAAATAAATTAGAAAATTATAATAAAACGTATTTATCAATTTTTTTTATTTTCTTTTTTCTAATATATCCTTAAGTATAATAATATTATTTAAAATTATAAGAAATAATTTATTTAGATATGTTTGACTTTTTTGCTTTCAATATTATGTACACATTGCCTTTTAAAGTACACTCATATATTTATATAGAATATATAATTATTTTGTGTCATTATTTTAATTATATTAAACATGAATGATATTCAATTTAGGTAATATTTATTGTGCATAGTTATATTTTCGTTGAAATTTTGGTCTTTCACATGAAAATTTAATTTAACTTAAATTCAACAATTAAAATGAATTTAATAATCAAGTTATATAAATATTTCTCCATGATAATCTTAAAATTCGACCAATAAGATTTTAGCCATATGGTGTTTATTTGAGAAGTTTTATATCATTTTAATTGAAAATTTCACTTAATATAAAAGTATATAATTTTATACTTAGGTAACAAAAAACTTATCATTAAATATTTAATAAGAAAAAGTGAAAGTATAATATAAGTATTTATATCTTTAATGAGTTTTAACTAGTCACAATGGAGATCAACATGTTAGGCACGTTAAAAAAATCTAGTAATTACTTAAATGTGAGTATATAGTGTACTACTTTTTACTATATTGGATACATTGAATAATTCCTTTTCATTGGAATTTGAGTTGGTTGGCCCATAACAGATTGATTCGAACCCACATTATCTTTTACGTGAAATGAAGAGATAAAAAGAAAAAAAAGACAAAAAATAACTTTGAAGAAAACTCTCTGGAATTTGAAATTAAGAGAACAACTAATAAGTAAATTGGATTGTGATCATAAGTGCATATCTTGGTGATTTGCATTTGACTTAGTATTGGATAATCAACACTATTTTTGGTTTTATCAAGAGGTAAGTAATTCTATTTTATTCTTTATTTAATCCACATTTTTTAACAATGGTATCATAGCATTTAAGATGATTCTCTTGTTGTATTTGATTATTTTTCTGAAACTAGCATAATTTTATGAATTTTTTTCTTATATGATAACATGGTTAGTGTAGTAATTTGTGAAACTATTTTATGAATTATATATTGAATTTTATGCCATAGTTCTTAGATATTATTAAACGAAAGTTGAATTCCCTGCAAAACGAAATCTGGAAAATTTTATGCATATCAGGTTCTAGAGGTTGAAAAACACTGAAATTACGTCGTTTTGTCTATTTAATATTAAAAAATATAGAATTATATATTTTTTTGAACGTAGAATATTTATATTCTATTAGTTAAAACTATTTTAATTTTTTGGTTTCATTATTTTGTTTATCTGCTAAATTAAATTTGCCAAAAAATATTTTAGGTAAAATATAGTCCAGTGGGAGAGAACTATTTATTTATCAAATAATTTTTTTTTGACTCAAAATTAAATTGAAATGGCAATGGGGTAGTGTAGGGTGAGTTTTGAGATTTTCATCCCCACTCTATGAACAGCTGGGGCAAAATCGGGGCAAGGTAAGTCAGATCTAGGGCCGTGACGTGGATCCCCATTTATATTTTTTATAATTTTATTAATGTTAAAACTTCATAATTTATATATTTTGATAAAATATTATACATATTTATGTTAAGTTTTATATATTATTAATTAGTATTTAAAAAATAATAATATAATTAAATATCCAATGATATAAAATAAAATCAATAAATTTATAATATAAATATAAATATAAATATAAATATATATATATATATATATATATATATATATATATATATATATATATATATATATATATATATATATATATATATATATATATATATATATATATATATATATATATTCAGAATTGAGTTTGTATCTCCCTTTATGTATTCAATATCAAAATCAAATACAGAAAGGATAGCTTGCCATATAGCGAAAATATGTTTTGAAGCCAAGTTTTAAACATCTTTTTGTGAAACTTTTTTTGTAGATTTACAATCAATTCTCAAAAGAAATTTTTAATTCAAAAGATCACTTTGAAATTTTGAAATACATAGAACAATTGAAAAATTTTATTTTTTAATAGTAGAATAATTCATTTGACAATTATTCCAATGTGCTGATGTGAACTGGATCATACATTCTCATCCATTTTGAAATTGTTTCAAAATACCACGATATTCTATATTTGATTCATCTATCTCCACTATCTTTGGAGCTAAAGGATTAGCTAAATGTTGACATGGAATTTCTAAAACTTATTTTTTGATAGTTTTAACAACTCTAGTATGCTGGTCTGACCATGGAACTGGTTCTTTTTTAACCTATCATGCAATGATTTTTCTTTTACCAAAAAACGTTCATCAGATGGTTATTTTAGGGACTCCTTTCATTAATTTTATTACTCCCTACAAAGTCATTGATGATGGAATTTTTTTTAAAACAATGAAATCAAAAATTATTTTTCCTTATTCAAACTGATTTTATTAAAAATCAAACTGATTTTATTAAAAATAAAATCACAACTTTTCAAAATAAAATTGAAAAAGAAATTTGTTCTGATATTCTAAATGCTTTTTGGGACAGAAAACAACATATAGTTGATCTGCCCTATGAAAAAAAATTTAATGAAAGATAAATTCCTACCAAAAGAATTATTCTACTATTAAAAAAGAAATTCTTTCAATTGTTCTGTGTATTTAAAAATTTCAAAATGATCTTTTGTATCAAAAGTTTCTTTTGAGAATTGATTGTAAATCTATAAAAGAAGTTTTACAAAAAGATGTTCCAAACCTAGCTTCAAAACATATTTTCGCCAGATGGCAAACTATTCTTTTTGTATTTGATTTTGATATTGAATATATAAAGGGAGATACAAACTCAATTCCGGATTTTCTAACCTGTGAACTTCTTCAAAA